>JAXIVH010000002.1:17148827-17230427 GCA_036785325.1 Urophycis tenuis | reverse complement strand
TGAGCCTGAGCACAGTGTTCTGCTCAGGAGTCAACCAGCCCCTCGTCTCACTCATCCTTCATACTGGAGCTCCACGCCGTTCCTCCAAGACTTCACTCAGACTGCAAATCAATGTCCAGCATATTACTGCTGCACACAGCTGGCTGGGTATGAGCTACGCACACACACACACACACACACACACACACACACATACACACATACACACATACACAAACAGACACACACACACATACACACATACACACACAAACACACAAACACACACACACACACACACGCACACACACACACACACACACACACACACACACACACACAGCGGGCAATGCAGATAGTGGAATGCCGCATTGATCGGTTGACCTCTGCAGTCTGGACACAACTCTGCTGGGCCATGTCTTCCAATAGGCCCTCCTCTCTAGGCCAGATGTTCACTCAACATGAACAACTGTGTCTGAGGCCTTTCAGTGCCAGATGTGAAGATATGTATTAAAAGTTTGTGCAGCGGCCAGTTTAATCCAACATCACATTACATAAATCTAAATACACACACACACACACACACACACACACACACACTCTCTGCATCATTCCAGCAGCTGCAGGTAAACAGCAGGCAGACATGACTGAGGCAGGTTCTGCAGGTAAAACAGACATGACTTCATCTTACCTCCTCTCCTGTCAGGTAAAAGGCCGACAGCAGTCCACCGACATAACGAATGTTCACTTCAAACAGAGACGCCTCCCCGTTCTGCAGACAGAAAAACACATGCAGCTGTCAGACACCGCGATTGGGTCAAGCCGGCGTCTGCGGAAAGCTGTGAATAATTGACCGTGAGCGACCTGACAGCGTGTGTAGGCACTGGTGAACTCTGACCTGTTCAGGGGACCCGCTCAGCGCTCACCTCGGCCCGCAGCCATGTTGTGATGAACTATTAGTGACCTCTGACCCACAGCTTTGCCCGGCAATTGTTCAGTTTCCTAGCAACCCATCTAGCACACGCCAAGGCCCGGATGATCCGCACCACGAGTGGGCGTGTCCACCAGGTGATGATCACATAATCCATCACACCTCTGGGTGGACACGCCCACTTGTGATGTCACAAGGGGATAGATTTTAGCGGCTGGTAACCTGTTAAAAGTTTGTTTCATGAAAACCTTGACCAGTTGTGACTGGGCCCAACCCCTCACTGGGGACTGGAGGCCGTCTAATCTTACTGGTTGTTAAGACCCCCGACCCCGATCACATGTCTGGCTCTCGTTTATCGACTGTCTTTGTTTGTTCACTGTCCCTCCTCTCACATCCTCTTCCTCACCTGGCCCTCCCTCTCCTCTCTCTCGCTTCTCCTTTTCCTCATCTGGCCCTCCCCCTCCTCTCTCTCCCCCCCTCGTCCTCACCTTGTCCTCCCTCCCCCTGCTCTTCTTCATCTGGCCCTCCCTCTCCTTTCTCTCTCCTCCTCTTCCTCACGTGGTCCTCCCTCTCCTCCTGCTCTCTCTCCTCCTCTTCCTCATCTGGCCCTCCCCCTCCTCTCTCTCTCCTCCTCTTCCTCACCTGGTCCTCCCCCCCCCCCTCCTCTCTCTTCTCTTCATCCTCATCTTGCCCCCCTCCTCCTCTTCCTCGTGGCCTCCTCCTCACTCCCTCCATCTCTTCTTCTGATCATCTGTATAATAATTGAATGTTATGAATTGACTGCATCATCGTCCTGTCAACACAGACCAAGTATCTCCAGACCAAGTATCTCCAGTGACATCACATCGCTGATGAGATGTCGAACAAATGCAAACACCATTGCATAATGGTGTATTATGAAGGATGCTAGCAGTCTTAATCAATGTTTGGGCAGCAGAAGCATCAGACCAACATGGTCCAGAAGCACGGCTGGGGGCCACCATGAGACTTACAACATGTAGAACAAGGAGAGACTCATCAGAGAGGCGGACATGCAGAGAGAAACAGAGCGAGGGAGAGAGGACAGAGGACAGGAAGACGCTGAGAGGACACAAAGCAAGAACCATTGAAAGCATGTCCTGCTAGGAAACAAGCACATGGTTCTCTCTGGAACCAGAAGGTTGTTGGTTCATGGTGATTACCAAACAGAGTAAAACAATGTGTTGGTGTTGTTACGAGGACATCGGCAGCATTCTGGATACAACTGTGGCCTCCTGTTCACACGCTGCGCTAATGCTAACGCTAATGCTCTCTGTTGTACAAAAACTAACCCTGAGGCTAATCCAGCAGCTCTACAGAGCACGCTGTGTAACGTTGTTCTCTGGGCAGCCCCGTGGTGTGTGAGCCTGGTGTGTTGCTTTGTTCTCAGCCTTCCTAGCATCCTTTCGGATGAGAGTGACAGACCAAATGTAAAAGTGTAGTTTGTGTTGTGCTGTGTAAGTGTTTCTTTATGTGTTTAAGTATGTGTCTGAGTAAGTATGTGTACAGCATGTGTGTGTGTGTGTGTACACCATGTGCGTGGCCCTAGCGTTATAAAACACATGATATATACATAGGCAGTAGGAGTGTGTGTGTGTGTGTACCCCATGTGCGTGGCCCTAGCGTTATAAAACACATGATATATACATAGGCAGTAGGAATCACACACATTACGAGGCGGGCTGCTCCTGGAGACCTGTGATATGTCACCATAATTATGGGCTGCCGTGGCTCTCTCCTCCTGGAGGAGCAGGCTGCTATGAGGACAGACCCGGATCAGGGAGGTAATGGGGCTGGCGGGGCCAATTACCCGCCGTCTGATGGCTAACTAAGCAGCCGGCTGCCCGGGGAGCCGGCGGCCGGCCCTTCAACCTCAGAGGCGACACCTTTACGGTCTCACAACAAACATGATGCAGCCTGGACTCATGGAGCTTCACCAGACATGGACGGCAGGCTGGAGGGGGCTCTTCTCAACCACCTCCTCACACAGAGGAGAGGAGAGGGGGAGAGGAGAGGAGAGGGGGAGAGAGGAGAAGAGGAGAGGAGAGGAGAGAGGAGATAACATGATAGGAGATATGAGAAGATAAGACTTAATTGAATTCTGTTTTGGATCAATTTGAAGATAAGATGCACTTCATTAAATTCAGAAGAGAAATGTGGAAATCACAGCAGAATTATAGGAGTATAACCGTGTAAACAACACCTCTGCCTTAAACAAATTTAAAGGGTATACAAATCACTACACAATATGAGTGGAAAAGATAGTTAGCAAATCACTTCCCATCCCATGAGCAGCGGTCCAGATCAGTTCTGAAGTGCTAACCGTCTCCAGGCTACGCCCCTGTCTTTGTCCTGGAAACCTGCCTCAGAACCAGAATCAGCCTCCTTCTGCTGCCCTGCGCCTGCCAGGGGAAGTGATGAAATCCCGTGAGCCCGACGATGCCAGACCCCCCCCCCCCCCCCCCCCCCCGCCGTGGCACCCGGCACGCCACTTCCTGCCAAGCGGCCCTGCGTGACAACCCCGAGATGGCGGTGATTAGGGGTTGGGGGTCCTGGCCGCTCAGCCACGGCCGTACTGATGGAGATGCTGAGGAGAGCCGGTGACAGACGGGGGGGTGTTTGGGGGAGGTAAAGATGAGAAAGGTTCTGCCGCGGCTCGCTGGAGGATCAGTAAATCACCCCTCTGGCACGCACCAACCAGCCCCCGAAGACCACCGGGCGCTCTGAAGGAGCCAGGAGCACCAGGACAGGCTGGCCTCAAACATCACCGCTTGGACAATATTTGTTTTGTATTGCACCCCAATGGGGAGGTTGTTTGGAAATAGCAATTTTCTACAACATTTCTTTTGGTTCAATCCCTGCAGTTTGGCCATTGTGGAAGAAAAGAAAGAGATAAAATGAAATTGCAGTGAATAAATAAAAGCTATGCGTCTTGTTTTATTACGATGCTGTCTTAGAGGGAATCAGATGCAAGGAGTCGGATGGATGGCTTGGGGTATCTGGATGGTACCACCTTACAGGTGGGCTGCAGGCATGAGGAACGCAGCAGCTCCAGGCTACGGACCCCCCAAGCCACTAAAACCCTGCTCCTTGTGGCAAAAACAAGTGGCTTCATTAGTATCTCGTATTGTTACTGTACAATCGGTTCCTAAATAACTTAAATGGAAAAAACAGTAACAATAAAACATGGAACATAGAGTCCCCCTGTTATGAAACAGCTGCAAACAGGAGGAAGCAGCAGCTCATAAGGTGCTGTCATACGGACATCACAGGACTGATAGCACCAAGCCACTGTGGAGATGTTTACAACATCAAAGGCAGTGAAGAAAAAAGAAGACAAAGGTTTAAATGAGATACTGTAGACACTGTAAATGAACTACATTTTAAATTAGCCTCGGATACCAGCACATACACAGCAAGGGGGACTCAAGGCATTCAAGACACTGATGACTAGAAATTATTAATCTATGAGGAGTTTGTCATACTTTAAAAATAAGCTGCAGCTCGAAGCGTGTGGAGATGTTTGAAGACATCTAAAGGGAAGGAGCGTGTGCTCTGACTGACTCAATGTGTGGTGACACTTCAGGAGCTGACTGCCTTTGAACCCTTAACCACCATAATTGCAATGGAACGGATTTGAACCCCTCAACCACAGAAGAATAGAAGGGCTCTCATGGAGACACCTCACAGAAACCCTGTGATGTCACAGCGCTGTCAGCCAGCGCTAGAATGCCCACTAAACCCAGCTTCAAGGGAACCCTGGGCAGAGGAAGGGCCACTCTGAACAAAGGAGGAGCCAGGCTGCTTACTGAGACCACCACCATCTAAGGAGACCATGGTGTTGATGATGTGACAATGTGTGTTCACAACTTCTGGGTTCTTCTTGTTGTGGCTGGATGAGGGCATGGTGTTCTCTCACCAGATTACACCAGCACTCTGCCATGCTGAGTCTATGGCTATGACCTTATCACACTGGTCTCAGAGACTTCCTTTGAAAATGTGTGGCAGTTTGCTGTCTTAATATAAAAGTTCAACAATCAAGTAAACCATGAATGGTAGTTTACATGTACGTTCGTTTTGGGATGAAACTGAAATGCGTTGTGTTGGTAGTGAAACTAACTTCTTAGGTTGTTTATCAGAACTTTTAACCCAAAAGGGATTCCAGTGGAATAAGATACATAGAAAACCACTTCCACTGTCCAGCCTTTTAAATATGAATGATTTTGTTTATTAGGTCCATTTGAGATGTTGGGACATTCACTTCTGAGTGGAGATCTCCAAAATAATATGCTTTGTGGTTGGATCAGATCCAACGTTCCTTCTCTCTGTAATAACCACTGAGTGAATACACTGGGACCCCAGCACAGAGGGGTGTCAGTGTGGATCATCTGCTGCTCAGCTTCAGTGATGTTTAATGGTAAGGACTCACCCTGTGTGGTCTGGACAGAAGCACAGATAGACTTCAGCATTAGTGTCTCTCCTGATGTACTTCAACATTTTAGAAGGGCATCTTTTTGGAAGTTTTCCATAGAGCAAGATGGACCACAAATAAATGGTTTCTGAACTAAGTTGTGATTTCTTCCCTGATTTGTCTGAGACACCTTTTAGACTCAGACTCAGAAAGGTGGAATAACTCCCAGAGAAGCAGCACTGACTCGACGTGTGGATCGTACCATTCCAGATCATACCATTCCAGAGGTATTTTCATTGACAGCAGATGGTGAGCAACACACAGGTGTGACATTACACCATTTCTCTCGGCGTGTGTGCTGTGACGGTTGCCAATACATGTCTCTATAGCATAATTACCCTGTGATTAGCAAACAACAGCCTGCTGATCGTACATCACGCCTGTGTTACTCTGTGCTCTAAGACAGTGGTTGATGCACAATCATCCTAAATCTGTCTTTTGTGCCACATAATCTTTTCCATGCATTCGCTAATCAGTGATGTGATTTGTTTTCCTTGATCAAATGATCTCCACATCACGTCTATTCACATACTGATGGTCATCTGCTGCAGGCAACAATCATCAGGAGCATCTAGATTAGAGCCATTCTGGTGGCTCTGGGTCCAGATCACACATGATAAGCATCCATTTTGGGTTTGTACATTTTCAGTGCAGCAACACAGAGATGAGGGTTGCAGGCAGTGATGAGTCAATGTGGTAGTGGAGATATTTGGACATTCTTTAGTGAAGAACTTATGCTGTACACACTGTACACTGTGTGCTGTACGCACACTCACAGTGTTGTGGGTTCAGATGGGTTTGAGTTTAGATCCAGTAACTCCCAACCAGTGGGATTATGAGAGATGATTTAAAAAAGAGCACACAGAGAAATATAATTTTGCAATGTCAGTGTAGTATAAATGAGTTTATATGCAACAATAAAACTATGGCAATGAGTCAGTTAATATACATTTAATTGAGGACTATACATAATTGATTTCCATCTCTTATGAGGCTTATCATTGTAATGAGATCCACCTCTCCATGGCATCACTAGACTAGGGCTCAGAACATGGCTTAACCATATGACCTTAATGGGCATTTCATTTTAGGAGTACAGGCCGGTCCTGGGAACCACCACGGAAAGTGGTGAAGGAAGGACCTCCGAGCAGGAGACCACCAGGACTTAACATACAGTGATGGTACTGATGGCTCAGGGTTTGATTTGTGACCCGTACACAGAGGAGGCTTATTCCATTAGCCCACAAGACTTCCTGGTGTTAACTTATTAACACAAACAAAAAGTCCATCTCCACGATCAATAGCCCAGCGCGGGAGAGCGGAGGCGTACACTAGAATCTGTGAGATTGATAATGTTCCAAACACATGAAGAGTGCAGCGCTGTTCCATCCTGCGTGTAGGACACTTCCCCTGTCCTCTCAGCACTTTCCAAAACCCTCATTTCCAAACCCCTTTAGAGCCAATGAATCATTGAGCTATAAATGAAACTCAGCTACTAAACGCTAAATTTCACCACAGCAGGTCACAAAATATGTAATATTTATTTAAAATATGAACAACAATGGAGGCGAACCCACTTGTGATGTTCCAAACGAGCCCAATAACGATGACAAGAGCTGGGTTCTCAGGTAAGGAGCCCCGACTCCATAGCGTTCTCCTCGTGTCTGTCAATCTCTCCAGCGGTCACAGGAGATGGATGTGGGGGGGGGGGGGGGGGGGGGGGCTCCACAGATTATTTTATCGCTCAATCAAAGTAGATTTGCCTCCCAGATCTGCCAGGGACAGAAGCCCACTTGGCAGCGTGGCTCTGAGCCTGTCTGCCAGCGAGCAGCCGGAGCTGTCGTTACGTGGTGATGAGCCTGGCCGGGGCAAGGAGCGTCACACCTTGCATACAAAACCGTCACCATCTTCCTTGAGACGCGCAAACAAAGGAAATGTGATGAGCTGGTCGTCGGGAGCGACCTGACCCACAGCCACGCAGCCGCTGGTCCGAACGCTCGTTTAGCTTCCCTCTGACTCATCTCATCTGCACTAATTAACGATCATGAACACCCTTAATTACTTCCTGCCACTCCGATTGGCTGTTAGGTCCGGGCGGGGCGCAGTGGCGGTCAACCCGATACTGATGTTGCTTCTTAAGGATCATCTGGCCAGACGGCCAGACGGCTCCATTAGTCCTGAATGTATGGTCATTACAGGCTTGATTAGCCTCCTAGCTAGGAGGCCTTAGCGCTGCTGTCACACTGCAGCGGGAGGCCGGCAGGGGGAAACTAGCAGCAAAGTGGAAAACAAAGTATGTGGCATTTGGAACAGTTACCTGTCCTCCACAGTTCAGAGGCCAGTACATGGAACGTTTTCCGCTACACGTTACGGACCCTAGCACATTAATGATCCCTGAAATACTCTGCACTGCAAAAACATGCTCCACACCGTAACATGCCAAGTTCCCCACCATGTTTGGTAACCTAACATGCTATGGTCCCAAAAAGGTTTTGATCCCTAACATGCTAAGGTTCCTTAAATGCTATGTGGCCTCACACCTTACATTCCTATTCCTTATATTCCTTAAGTACCCTGGCACGTGTGTCCTCAGAAGACAGATCCACATGAACACGGCAGGACATGCAGTAGTAGGCATCAAGTGGGGAACCCAGAAGCGTCTGGGATTAGTGAACAACCACAGGAGTTACCACATCTCCTGTGGAACCACATCTCTGTGGTCCACCTGGAGCCCCCCATGCTGAGGACGTATCTCTGTGTCGTAAGATCGATGCTCTGGATAGAATAAACAT
Organism: Urophycis tenuis; assembly: GCA_036785325.1. Lineage (NCBI taxonomy): Eukaryota > Metazoa > Chordata > Actinopteri > Gadiformes > Phycidae > Urophycis > Urophycis tenuis. The sequence continues at coordinate 17,222,236 of JAXIVH010000002.1, read as the reverse complement.
AAAAAATGATATTCATACATCTTGACATTAATTCCAAGGAGGAGGATAAAAGATGAAATCACACATTCCATTACTGCGGCTCCAGCATGCGGGGCCCCAGGGAGCCGCATGCCGCCTGCTTACCAACATTTACATATGGGGTGCGTAGGTGAGGCAGTAAAAGCTCTAATGCAGAGTCCTTCATGATGGAGTTAATGGAGGTCGCAGCAGACCGCTGTGTTCTTCATCAAATTAGCATGTTCTGGCACAACGCAGCTCCCGCCTCCAACGCCATGATTGAATAAAGTGCTACTCCTGAGCCTCGCCAGTGAAATACAAAACACCAGCTAGCAAGCTCGGGTTATGCCAAATGAGAGGCTGCTCTGGTTAACAGGTCAGCAGCCAATCAAATCATCTTTCTTTTGATTCTCTGGAATACATTTGTCTTGATCTTTCCAAATGGAAATTGACTGGCTTGGATTTTTTTCGTTTTAACTGACAGACGTTGGCTGCTAATGGCTACCAGTCATCCTGAGTGAGCCTGATCTGACCAGCCTCCACCGTCATTTCACTCAAGAGTTCAGATTTACACACAATTCATTTTTCTCCTACACAACCTTTTGGCGGCTCCCATGTTATACCAATAAAGTTTGATTGAACAAAAGTAGGACGAAGACGCGGGAGACACATCCCAGCCACTGATTCAGTATCTTCAGTCTTCCAAGGTCAGGCTCACTTTGGATTGGATAAAAACAGGAACATTAAACACCTCCCTCCATCTCCCCATCTCGCCTGTCTCTCCTCTCAAGTTTCACTTCAAGTTTCAAGTCACCAGGTAAACTGCCCAAGAGAGAGAGAGAGAGAGAGAGAGAAAGAGAGAGAGAGAGACATAAAGACAGAGAAGAATATAGAAGAATAGAAGCAGAGAGATCGACAGAGTCTGACATAACATAGAGAGACAGATAAGAGACAGAGAAAGACAGACACTTACAGTGACAGATAGAGAGATGCCTACTGTCTGAGTCCATGTCATAAACATTCCTGTGAGTGCATTAAGCTGAAATGAAGAGGATGTTGAATAATGAATCAGGTCATGTCTGATAAACCCCTCCCCCTTCATGGTCCCCCCCACACTCTCCATCTCATCTTAAACCTCTGAGGCTCTTCTACAAGACCAACAACTGTCAGCTGCTCAGAGATTCCATCCTGGAGACCTTGGTGCACACAGTTAGTTTTCTGCCTCTATCCCCTGTGAGAGAGACAGAAAAACCTCCGACGTCTCCAGTGGCTTCAACCAGAGGGCTGCGTGACATACAGCCCTCAGACCACCTTCTCCCCGACTCCCTCCACCACCTACTGTACCCCCCCTGCTGCTCCTACACCACCCCATCACCTCCTTTAGCACCTTCTCCGGCAGTAGCTCAGTGGACAGAGCGGGTCGTCCACTAACTGTAGGGTCAGCTGTTCGATCCCGTGATCCCCCTCCTCCAACTGTCCACATGTCAAACCCCACAAATGTACTGATTGTAAGTCACTTTTGACAAAAGCTAAATGCTCCTACACCACCTACTCTAGCCCTGCTGCTTCTTGTCCACCACCTTCATGTACTCCTTCTCCACCTTCCCCTCCTGACAGCCCATAATGTATACATGTACTGTATGTGTATTTAGACTCATGCATGCATCATGAAAGACACCTTGTGTCTCCACACAGCCTGCCAATCATATGTCACTCATTCCGTCGTCTTCAGCCTTTCAGTCAAACTAGGCCAGCTGCTGGTGTGTGTGTGTGCCATCTCATAGAACAAGTTTAGGGTGGCTCCCTGTGAATACTGTGAGTCAGAACTGTATTGTCAGAACTGTAATTATAGTGAATATTTATTGCACATATTGTATTCATTTGGTATTATTTAGCTGTATTTATGCCAAGCAGTGAGTTCAGATACATGGTGTTAATGAGCAGGTACGGGTTAGGGGCCTCTTGTATAAGGATGACGACAGGCAGTACCAGTACCTTCTGGGTAGGTTCAGTATCATTTTAGCCTCTCATTATTACATGCCCACTGTAACCTGGCTGACGCGTCCACACCTCGATGAGGTGGTGGTCTGGGAACTAGGTGTGCATTTTCTCGTATTTGAGGCGTGGTTTACGAATGCCTAGAGCCGTTTATTGGGCGCTACGAATGTCCTCACATGCTGCTTTGCGCGCGATTCATAGCCAATTGCTACTAAAAATTAGCTACTAAAATTAAATTAATTGCTACAAAAGCTACTTAATACACTTTCTAAAGCTGCATCGAATGGTAACGTTGTGTCCGCTGCCATGTTGGATTAACACGCTACAAGCTTCGGTGTCGTGCATAGACGTCGTCATCGTATTGCTGCCCCCCCCGTTCTGTGATTGGTTCCCTAACTCAGGGGAAAATAAGGGCGGTGGTTTCCAGGCTGTCTTTGCAGTGAGAATGAAATCGCGCGCAAAGCAGCATGGGAATTCCCAGGCTATGCCCACTGTGAACGTTGAGTAATCCTTCTTATTCCTTCTTCATTCTTATCTTCATGCAAAGGTTCTTCCGTAGGTGAATGTGACCGTCAATTCTGGCCCTCCTGCTGATCCAGGTGATAAAACAAATACAGCAGCTCCGTCACCTTCCCCCACACACCTCCATCACCTCCCCTACCACAGCTCCATCACCTCCGCCCACACAGCTCCATCATTTCCCCCACCACAGCTACATCACCTCCCCCCCAACACAGCTTAACTAAGCGCTAATGAGGAGCTAACTCTGTGCCCCACAGTCACCCTGACTTGTCCTGTCCTTGGTCACGCTAACGTCAGGACGATCACCACCCTACAAACATAACATTGTCCTGCAGTAACTAACCCAATGCAGTAAACAGGTAGTCCCTGTAAGTCGTTACAAAGTTGCATTAGCCAATGTTTTAACTGATTTAGTAATAATGCAGGAAGTCACACTGAATGTTGCATTTAGTCGTTAATCCAAGGCAGGAAGTGACACACCACCTGTCGCAGTCAAATGACCATAACCAAGAGTGAGTAGACCAATCAGAGGCTCACTACAACAACGTTGGGACCAAGGTCATGTGGAGGTTAAGCCAACCCATGTGATGGGTTGGCTCTTTTTCCTCGTCTCCATCTCTGTCCCAATCACTTATTCATTTTCACCAATAATCACTTATTCATTCATACCAGCCCTAGCTGGCTGCAGCATGACTAGAATGTGCCCTGTGTCTTTCTGTGACTGTGATGTTAGCCATCCAGTGTCTTTCTGTGACCGTGATGTTAGCCATCCAGTGTCTTTCTGTGACCGTGATGTTAGCCATCCAGTGTCTTTCTGTGACCGTGATGTTAGCCATCCTGTGTCTTTCTGTGACCGTGATGTTAGCCATCCAGTGTCTTTCTGTGACTGTGATGTTAGCCATCCAGTGTCTTTCTGTGACCATGATGTTAGCCATCCAGTGTCTTTCTGTGACCGTGATGTTAGCCATCCTGTGTCTTTCTGTGACCGTGATGTTAGCCATCCTGTGTCTTTCTGTGACCGTGATGTTAGCCATCCTGTGTCTTTCTGTGACCGTGATGTTAGCCATCCAGTGTCAGTATTCAGACACCCAGAGCCATTGCTGAGGGCGGCTGAGCCCTGGAGGTTCAGACCTGAGGAACCACACCTCTGCTCTGGGAAGACCGGACGTTATCTGCCTGCACGTATTACTGCAAGTAATAGAGGAGCTTTTCTCCCATTTCATCCTTAATATACAAACTTTTATTTTTCTTCCCCCAAGAGCACATGAATTAGTTTTCATTGCACATAAATAGTAAATATGAGCTGTATTTAAACGCGCAGCTGTGGAGAAACAGACTCCATGGACTGGAGCAGAATAAACAAGATCAGCATGTTTACCCCTGGCTAGCTGTCACTTAAATACCGAGCTTAGCTCCATTCCAACAACAACAGAACCTGTGAAGTAGAACAGCAGCCCAGTTACCCAGGGTTCTGGCTGGTTACAGCATCAACATGCAGCACATTCATTCTACTGGCAAATCAAAGTTCAACCGAGTTGACATTTTTATTTTTAAGGACATGTGGAGTCCAGAAACACTTTGTTGTGGCTGTTGTTCCACACATCAGCAGCCTCTCCACAGTTGCATCTATGCTGCTTGATGTTTCCAGGTTCTTCAGTATGCCGGGCCTGAGCAGGAACTTCAGTCTTTGTTGCGGCGACCTCAGATGGACCAGGGGCCTCAGAGGTCAGTCAGACTGTCCAGAGCTTTAGCATAGCTTCAAATTTAGACTCCGACGAAGCCTGGATCGCTACAAGGTGTATTGCTACACCTCAATGATTAGCACACAAGCAGGGTGAGCCACTGTGATGCTACAGCTAAGCTATGCTAACTCTTGACAGGATTTAAATCAAGGTTCACACCATTTTCAACCTTGAAGGCCAATACACTGAGCATATCGCTCAGTAGGAGGACACACCGCGTCTCGTAGCTAGCATACCGCTCAGTAGGAAGACACACCGCGTCTCGTAGCTAGCATACCGCTCAGTAGGAAGATACACCGTGTCTCGTAGCTAGCATACCGCTCAGTAGGAAGACACACCACGTCTCGTAGCTAGCATACTGCTCAGTAGGAAGACACACCACGTCTTGTAGCTAGCATACCGCTCAGTAGGAAGACACACCGCATCTCGTAGCTAGCATACCGCTCAGTAGGAAGATACACCGTGTCTCGTAGCTAGCATACCGCTCAGTAGGAAGACACACCGCGTCTCGTAGCTAGCATACCGCTCAGTAGGAAGACACACCGCGTCTCGTAGCTAGCATACCGCTCAGTAGGAAGATACACCGTGTCTCGTAGCTAGCATACCGCTCAGTAGGAAGACACACCACGTCTCGTAGCTAGCATACTGCTCAGTAGGAAGACACACCACGTCTTGTAGCTAGCATACCGCTCAGTAGGAAGAAGCACCACCTAGACATGAAGACGTGTCGGTGAAGACATGTGTCCTCCAAGAAACCCACCAGCGCCTCAAACTAAACCTCAAACTGGACCTCAAACTGAACTTCAAACTGATCCTAAACCATTAATAGAAATGCCTCAAGGCCCAACTCTTGAGGTTTACTCCAAAGCTGAGGTGCTGTGCGAGCAGAGCTGTCCATGCCGTGTTCAGGTTTGAGTCCGCAGACCACACTGGAGCATCCCGGCGGAGGCTGGCAGTCTCCCCGGATGCCTCCCCTCACTGCATGCCATGCGCTCCCGTCACCGAGCTGCAGACACACCAGAGAAACATGCCTCACTCCTCTGCCTGTGGAGGCGGTGAGGGAAACGCAGAGCGCCCTGAAGTGCAGATATTGAGAAGTGGAGACCAAATTAGAGGGCTGGTTGTGCTAATCATCTCCTCGCTTCCCTGTCTGTGTGAGAGCTCTCCTTTCTGCTTACGGTAGAATTTCTGGTTGTTGTTGTTGTGGTCGCGTTGCCTCTGAAGACATGTTCTGTTGAAGAGGCAGGAGGGTTCTGATCATTACCAACACCTGATTTCTTATAGATGCACGGTCCTCTGAAATGGTGTGTGTGTGTGTGTGTGTGTGTGTGTGTGTGTGTCTAACTAGTGAACCTCAGTGAGGCATGTTTAAACCAGCTGCATATCAAACATTTGACAAAAGTGTTGTCAATGGGTGAAAGGCAGTTACTCAGTAATGTGCAGTAATCTACGTAAGTGATATGTGTAGGCCTACATGAGTTGCTACTATTTGTCTTAACTATTAAGATAAATAGTAACAACTCTTCAGTAATAATGTCCATAGAATTGCAATAATATTTATCATGACATAACATTCATGATTCTACTGCCAACACACATGACTCCCCGGGCTGATGGCGTCTGGGTAAAAGGGAATTTAGCAAACGCTTTTGTCCAAAGCGACTTACAATCAGTACATTTGTGGGGTTCGAGGAGGGGGGGAGGAGGTTTGAGGAGGGGGATCAAGGGGATCGAACTGCCGACCCTACGGTTAGTGGACGACCCACTCTGTCCACCCGCTCTACCCACTGAGCTGCTGCCGCCCCTGTATGATCGCCTGACGTAGAACTCTGAGGTCAGGATGATCAATAAGTTCCACCACTCGCCACTCTCAGCCAGCTCCTCTGGTGTAGCCAGAGCACGGCCGCCCAGACACCAGGGGCCGTCTGCACCCCCAGCCGTCTGCACCCCCAGCTCGTTCGCACTGAGGAGAGGAGGCTGTTCAGGGAGAGACGAGGTGGACAGATACAGTGTGTGGGGCAGCCTTACAGCAGAGCCCACCGCCACCACTCTAGACACTTATTTGCTTCTCCTGCGGCAAATAAACAGCTTTCCTCTGGGATTATTCCCTGGATGCAATTCTGCCTGTGCCCTCTCTGCCCAGACGGTATACTGAGACCCTAACCAAACCCACACACAGCTCCAGCGTCCAGGGGGGCAGGTAGTGCAGTGGCTGGGATGCAGCTGGAGGGTTCTGGGTTCGACTCCCAGCCTAACCCGTAGTCATTCTTGAGCAAGATGTATCAAAAAAATGTACTCACTGTAAGTCGCTTTAGATAAAAGGGAAGGCTCAAAGACCACAGAGCTATGAACTCCTTCCCGCTGGCTCAGGCCAAAGGCCCGGTCTAATGCTATCAGCAGAATCCAAAGCAGAGCACTGAGCCCTTCAGAAGTTAACAGCCCTGACACCTACAGCGCCCAGCCAGCTCGGATTGGACAGATCTTAACGAGGCGAGAGATGTTATGTCAGCCTGTCTCCACCAGGCCTGATCTGCTCACACTCTGTATTGATCTAGAGGAGGCGTGTTTAACAGCATCTCCTGTGGAACCTGTGCTTGGTTTGGTGCTAGCTAGAGTCTACTTCCATCCCCAGAGGTTCAGACACAGAGATCCAGGCACTGGGCAGGCTAGGGGGCATTGCACTCAAGGATGCATGTTAGAATGTGGACATTGGGGTTTGAACTCAGAACCTTTTGGGAGGCAAACCCTAAGCAGTAGACTAGACTATCCTGTCACCAGTGAGGATACGAGCTGAGGCCACATGAAGGAACTCCTTGTGTCATAGAGGAGTCTGGAGGAGAAAGGTGGAGGTGGACCCATGACATCATGATGACATTGCGATGTCATCATGTTCTAGCCATAAGCTTGAAAGTGTGTGTGTGTGTGTGTGTGTGTGTGCGCGTGCGTGCGTATGCGTGTGCGTGTGTGTGTGTGTGTGTGTGCGTGCGTGTGTGTGTGCGTGTGTGTCCTTGTTTTCATCCAGGACATGATGCTCCTGATACTGAGCACGTCTTGGCAGTGAGGAGGTTCAGCTGACTCTAACAGGCTCTCTCACAGGCTGCTAACTCACTGAACACTGGGCAGTAATAAGAACCACAGCCTGAGTGCCTGGGAATCTATCATCTTTTCTTTCTCAGTGTGTGTGTGTGAGAATATATATATATATATATATATATATATATATATATATATACCTGTTGTCTACATGCATACACAGGAGCGCGCTTGTGTCAGGGAAACAGGAACTGTCACTCCTTGTTTTACATGAATAAATCACAACACGTGTGTGTGTGTGTGTGTGTGTGTGTGTGTGTGTGTGTGTGTGTGTGTGTGTTGGTGTATGCGTGTACATATCCTTGAATTAAGCAAGGTGTTTGTTTCCCAGGGAGAATAACAGAAGACAATGTAATAGACTGGAGACTCAAGACTCCTCATCAGATTCTTCAGCTAAGAGAACTCGACAGGCTTTAGCCCACTCAGGGGACTTCACCTGCAACAGGATGGTGGGCTTTAGAGGGAGTAAAGATCTGGAGATCTTCGGCTCACACAGTTCTGTGACTAAAGATCATTCCACAATTGCTTCACAATATGTAGAAATTAAGGCTGTCAAAGTTAACGCGTTATTAACGCGTTAACGTAACATGCTTTTAACGGCACTATTTTTTTTAATGCGTGATTAACGCAGTGACATTTTTAACCTCGGGCCACTCCGTAGCTCGGGAAACCCGGAAGGAATACACCGAGGTCGATGCCGACAAAAAACTACAACCCCGTTACAACCAACTAGCTACAACTATTACTAACGTTAGGAGTAATGGATAAGAAAGATCTTTTGACATTTTTTTACATTTCTACTAGAAATGTATGTGATTTTGTGTTTGACTTGAAGGCTTACATTTAGAAGGAATAATGCCTTCCCTTTTCCACGCACACACACACACACTTGTGAGGTCACACAGCCCCATCAGACTCCAGTCCAGTGTGAGGTCGCACAGGCCTTACCGAGTTCAGCTCCAGGCTGTCCCGGACCCACTCCTTGGCGTCGTTGTACTCCTCCGTCAATCCCATAATATACAGCGTATCCAAGGAGTCGATGATGCTGGCACCACGCAGCCCACCTGTAAGACACAGCAGGGGGGAGCAGGTTACACAGCTGAGGAGCAGGCTGAGGAGCAGGTTACACAGCTGAGGAGCAGGTTACACAGCTGAGGAGCAGGCTGAGGAGCAGGACCCCTGCCCGAGGAGGGGGGCTGAGTTCAACACTTTAGTCAATTTCAAGGAATCCTCGTAAAAGAGACCAGCAGACACACAAGTCAACTGAGAAACACATCTTCTCCTGTAGGTAGCAGGAGTAGCTGTTATCATCTAATCTCATTGAACTAGTTATATCTCATCATAGTCATTACCTGATATCCTAGTTATTATCTGATAAACTATGTTTTCCATCTTGCTATTGTAGAGACTATTATCAAATAAAGTACTAAATAATATATGATATATAAACTATATACTATAAAACTGTGGGTATGTCTGTGATCAGTTCAGTTGGACCATGATGGTAAGTCCTCACAGCTCACTAGCTGTTTCAGTTCTACTAAAGACCCAACAGACCCGCAGACCCAGGGCTAGCGGTGTGTGTGTGTGTGTGTGTATGTGTGTGTGTGTATGTGTGTGTGTGTGTGTGTGTGTGTGTGTGTGTGTGTGTGTGTGTGTGTGTGTGTATGTGTGTGTGTGTGTGTGTGTGTGTGTGTGTGTGTGTGTGTGTGTGTGTGTGTGTATGTGTGTGTGTGTGTGTATGTGTGTGTGTGTGTGTGTGTGTGTGTGTGTGTGTGTGTGTGTGTGTGTGTGTGTGTGTGTGTGTGTGTGTGTGTGTATGTGTGTGTGTGTGTGTGTGTGTGTGTGTATGTGTGTGTGTGTGTGTGTGTATGTGTGTGTGTGTGTATGTGTGTGTGTGTGTGTGTGTGTGTGTATGTGTGTGTGTGTGTGTGTGTATGTGTGTGTGTGTGTGTGTGTGTGTGTGTGTGTGTGTGTGGTGTGTGTGTGTGTGTGTGTATGTGTGTGTGTGTGTGTGTGTGTGTGTGTGTGTGTGTGTGTGTGTGTGTGTGTGTGTGTGGGGGGGGGGGGGGGGGGGGGGGGGGGGGGGGGGGGGGGGGGGGGGGGGGGGGGGGGGGGGGGGGGGGGGGGGGGGGGGGGGGGGGGTGCTGAGCCTTTGCACAAATCCTCACATTCTTCAAAGCAGATATGCAAATACAACCCATACCTTCAGGGGACAAAACAGATGGAGACACTGAAGACGAAGCTGAACGTGGTCTCTCTGTCTCTACAAAATAATTCCTCTCTCTTCCACCAGACATATGTATATATTCACAATCCCGGTGGTAATGTAATTTCCCAGCCTGGGATCAATAAAGTATATCTATCTATCTATCTATCTATCTATCTATCTATCTATCTAAATATTGAAACAACGGATGTCAGTGGTCAGTGTGATGAGGCTGGCTGGTGGTCAGGGAGGCGTGGAGAAATAAAGCCTGATGTATCCTCACTCTTTCTCCTCTAATCAGGCTTTACAGGGGGCAGGGACTCCTGTAAAGCCTATCTGTCTCTATCTCTCTGCCTATGGTTGACCTGTCCTATTCTGCATCGCCACGGCAACTAAACACAGATGATGAGGTCACAAAGGAGGCTGCTGGATAGCAAGGGTCACTGAGTGACAGCATATGTGCCAACCATCCCATAATACCCTGATGCTCCAAATCACACTATAATACTCTATACTATGTTTACATGTAGTTATTTAGGCAAACATTTTATCCAAGGGAATTTCTTAGTCTTAAAAGCTAAATGAGAGCAAAACCATTAAAACTGGAGTAGCTACAGAAATCTTGCTGCACAGCCTGGACTCACTAACCCACCATACAGCCTGGACTCACTAACCCACCATACAGCCTGGACTCACTAACCCACCATACAGCCTGGACTCACTAACCCACCATACAGCCTGGACTCACTAACCCACCATACAGCCTGGACTCACTAACCCACCATACAGCCTGGACTCACTAACCCACCATACAGCCTGGACTCACTAACCCACCATACAGCCTGGACTCACTAACCCACCATACAGCCTGGACTCACTAACCCACCATACAGCCTGGACTCACTAACCCACCATACAGCTTGGACTCACTAACCCACCATACAGTTTGGACTCACTAACCCACCATACAGTTTGGACTCACTAACCCACCATACAGCCTGGACTCACTAACCCACCATACAGCCTGGACTCACTAACCCACCATACAGCCTGGACTCACTAACCCACCATACAGCCTGGACTCACTAACCCACCATACAGCTTGGACTCACTAACCCACCATACAGCTTGGACTCACTAACCCACCAGGGTGCTCCAGAAAGCTCACCACAGAATGGTGCTCATAGTGGAGAGCCGAGGAACGATGCGCTCCTCTCCAAGATCTATACACCATCCCATAATACTCTACACCATAAGAGTGTCAGCCCAGTATATGAACCCCCCCAGGCAGCTGGGGATGGTGCTGTGTGTCCTGGGCTGTTGTTTCATGAGGAAGAAGGACTTCCTGCTCCATCACCTACGTCTCCATTACCGTTTGCTTTGGGCTGATTCGGAATGCAGGGAAATAGCATGCAAGAATCCCCCTAACCTGCACACATTCACTAAAGCAACTGTGAGACCACACATGAGAATCCCTCTGTTTTAGCGAATGTATATAATATTAAAATATATATTACAAAAATATATTCAAAGTAATGGTGGTGGATGGTGATGTGTGATTTTTGTAATACTGTAATATTGAATGCTATTGCTGTCTTGGCCCGATATCGCTTGTGAAATAAATGTTAAATCCAAATAAGACCAAGATGGTTAAATAAAAAATAAATAAAAATAACCAGACCAAATGACACCAGTCAGACCTGTCCCTCTGCTACGGTCCGTAACAGAAGACGTTAGCTCCCCAAGATAAGGGAGCTAACCAGATAGCTAACAGCCCCCGGTTCGCCAGGCCCAGAGGTAGCAAGCTGTAGCTGTTGGCAGCCTCGCCAAGCGGGGACTATTCCTATTAAATCAGCTGCAAGGCCAGCATGATGGATGACTGTTAGGAGTAGAGCAGCACCCCCATCCATCATCCTGAGGTTCCATCTCTCTAGGTGGGCCAGGGCCAGACCAAGACCCCCCCATCTCTCTAGGTGGGCCAGGCCAGACCAAGACCCCCCCCCCCCCCCCCCATCTCTCTAGCTGGGCCAGGCCTAGACCAAGACCCCCCCCCCATCTCTCTAGCTGGGCCAGGCCTAGACCAGGACCCCCCCCCCCCATCTCTCTAGGTGGGCCAAGGCCAGACCAAGACCCCCCCCCATCTCTCTAGGTGGGCCAGGGCCAGACCAAGACCCCCCCATCTCTCTAGCTGGGCCAGGCCTAGACCAGGACCCCTGCTCGAACCCAAGAGGAGAGTCTAAATTAGGTTTGGAATAATGTTTGTGGAAGCTACCTGGGAGGGAAAGAAAATCAAGCCATACGTATAATAACTGCTATTATTCTTTTGCAAAACTTGCAGGAACAAAAGCAGCAATTGAAAGTATAGCTGTTTCAAAAACGTAGTGGCCAGGGGTCTTCACGCCACTAAAGCATGAAGACAGCAACACCTGTGCTGGTCATCAGAGCGTCGCTGTGTGTTTCACTCATTCTGAAACCCAGAGCGAGGCGTGTTGCATGATCCCCCAGCAGTCAGGACCCCGTGGACGGGCCGGCGCACGGCTCCCCGTGTTGTGTGATGAAGCCCGCCTGGTGCAGCAGCAGGAGAAACCCAACGCTGGGTTGCCACGGTGATTGTAATGGATGGGGACCCTGCCCATCTCCAGGGCCCCGTGGTATCTGTCGTCAGGGTAACGGTGTAGAACCTTTGTTCTGTGGACAGTGTCGGGGAGCCGGTAAACATCTGAACAGCGTGGAGCTCTCAGTCCTGCTGACCACCTCAGGGACCTGGACGGACCAGTAGGAAACTCCTGGTGCTGGTGAAGTAAAGAGCTGGATGAGAAACTGATCGGCACGGCGGCGAGAACGCTGCACCAGGCAGAGGAAAACACAACACGCCTAAATGAAAAAGTCCCAAAAAATAAATAAAGGGAACATGGTGTGATGGAAGAAAAGTGAGAGGGGAGAAATGTCAGGGCCATCAATCAAGACGGGGTTTCGCTGGTAGAGCAGCAGGGGTGCTCAGGAGACAGCTGATTAATTAAAAGATAGAGAGGAAGACCACTGGTGATATATACCCTTCCCGATGAAGCCGGTTGGATAGGTATTATAGCATATAGTATTACACACAGCCAGATGGCTGGGGCTTGTTTACCCTACAGGTCCTGGTGCTAGTGTTAGCTGCACAATACTAATTATGTGGACTTCAGAGCTAGCTTGCGCGGACGTGTGCGGGCGAGCATATTTGAAGAGTATAAAAGAGATGAAAGGATGCAGAGTAAGCTGTTTAATACGACACATTTATTAAAGCCTAAACCTACAGACCGCCAGCCTGAAGAATTATTCATTGCTTTGTGTGTATGTGTATGTGTGTGTGCATGCATGTGTGTGTGTGTGTGTGTGTATGCACGTGTGTGTGTGTGTGTGTGTGTGTGTGTGTGTGTGTGTGTGTGTGTATATCTGCGTGTGTGTGTGTGTGTGTGTGTATGCCAGTGTGTGCGTGCGTGCGTACGTGCGTGTGTGTGTGTGGGTGTGTGTGCATGTGTGTGTGTGCGCGTGTGTGTTCTTGTGGGACCCAGGGTGACAGTGATTCAGCACCAGCAGCCCAAAGCAGAGCTGTGCCTCAACGCTTCAAAGACAAACAAGGAACAGCAGAAGCTCTATAGAGCAGCAGAACCACCACACCATGTATACAGTATAAATATATAAATAAATATAAATACATACACATGCACACACAATATACGTTCTCTATCTGCGGGAGGACAGCTGGTTTTCATTTGGGCCTCATCAGTTTGTATTTCACACACTCAGTGTCCTCCTGGCCTACGTCGCTGGGTTCTCTGTGTCCTCCTCCAACCTCCACCTCACAGTGTTCAGCGGAAGGCTGAGGAACTCAACCTGACTTGAAGTGGCCTTCTGCTCATTCACTGGTCATCAGATCTCCATCAGGACTGCTGGTGGAGGTGTTATCTCTCCTCCCTGGTGTCATGCTGGGCAATCTCTCTGTGTCGCCTCACTACTCTGTACGTCTCACTCCTCTGTGCGTCTCACTACTCTGTACCGTCACACTCTTCTGTACCGCCTCACTCCTCTGTACCGCCTCACTCCTCTGTACCGCCTCATTCCTCTGTACCGCCTCACTCTTCTGTACGTCTCACTCCTCTGTGCGTCTCACTCCTCTGCATGTCTCACTTTTCTGTGTGTCTGACTCCTCTGTGTGTCTCACTCCTCTTTATGTCTCACTCATCTGTGCCGCCTCACTCCTTTGGATGTCTCACTCCTCTGTGCGTCTCACTCCTCTGTACGTCTCACTCCTCTGTGCGTCTCACTCTTCTGTGCGTCTCACTCCTCTGTACGAATCCGGCCAACAGTTAAATCGAACGCAACTGGACTTAGATTTGTCTGTGAAGACGTTTCGCCTCTTATCCACTCCTCTGCACGTCTCACTCCTCTGTGCCGTCTTACTCCTCTGTGCCGTTTCACTCCTCTGTGCCATCTCACTCCTCTGTGCCCTCACTCCTCTGTGCCCTCTCACACCTCTGTACGTCTCACTCCTCTGTATCGCCTCGCTATTCTGTACTGCCTCACTATTCTGTACCACCTCACTGCTCTGTACTGCCTCACTACTCTGTATCGCCTCACTACTCTGTCCTGTCTCGCCCTCTGGGTCTGAAGGGACGGTGTCTTGCCCTCTCTGTATTCTTACTGTTTGATCTGTTTGCAGCTGAGTCACGTGCGCTAAAAGCAAATTTTTATCCTCGCCCTGAATATCAGAACTCCTAATTTTATAAGGTAGACTTTGATGTGGGCCGATTTGAAATATCCCATTATTCTCGTCTTATTAAACTCCTGTTTTCAAATCAGTGGCCTGCATTTGCATAAACTTCCTCTTGGCAGTTCCTTCTGTGGTTTACTTCCCCCTGCAGCAGTTACAGGGCAGTGTGTGGCGGCAGGCCTTCTGAAGGGCTTCACCACCAGGTGTGGTCTGGACCAGGCCACCCTCTAGTCACACTGCTAACAGGCAGTCCACCCAGGCTCACACTGCCACTTGGGATGTCACAAGCGGGGACAACTTCTGAAATGACCCACAGCTGGTGGTAAACGAGGGCTCCTTTAAAAGGCTCTAGTTAACACACAGAAAACAGAACGTCATGTCCTTCACCCAATGCAGTTGGTCAGAAACAAACCACTGAAGCCCATTCACTGTGGCCCAAAAAGGGGTTCCATGTAACAGTGATGTCACTGTTGGGGTAGCTGGCTCTGGAGAACCCCAGATCAGCTCATCAGCAGCTTAGCATTCCTGCCTCCTGCCGTGCGTGAGTGACATGACTGCAGAGAGGCAGGCAGTGCCCAGACCTGCTCAGCTGCAGCCTGACAGCCTCCAGCAGCGCCATCTAACTGCAGAGATCTAATTGGCCGCTCCGGGGGGGGGGGGGGGCGTGGCTGGCGGCGACGCCCCACCTCTGTGTGACATGACGGAGGCTCAGATGAGCTCAGCAGACTTAGCCATCCTCGCACACCCACACCCCCTAGCTCCCTCTCTCTCTCTCTAGAGGCCACTGCTGTGTTAATCAAAGCACACAGTGTCACAGCTGGAACAGGAGACAGGAAAGGAGACAGTATAGGAGACAGGGCAGGAGACAGGACAGGAAACAGGGGACAGGATAGGAGACAGGACAGGAGACAGGACTGGAGACAGGGCAGGAGACAGGATAGGAAACAGGAGACAGGAAAGGAGACAAGACAGGAGACAGGGCAGGAAACAGGGGACAGGATAGGAGACAGGACAAGAGGAGACAGGATAGGAGACGGGACAGGGGACAGGATAGGAGACAGGACAAGAGGAGACAGGGCAGGGGACAGGATAGGAGACATGACAGGAGACAGGACAAGAGGAGACAGGATAGGAGACAGGACAGGAGACAGGACAAGAGGAGACAGGATAGAAGACAGGGGACAGGATAGGAGACAGGATAGGAGACAGGACAGGAGACAGGGCAGGAGACAGGGCAGGAGACAGGAGAAGAGGAGACAGGATAGAAGACAGGACAGGAGACAGGGCAGGGGACAGGATAGGAGACAGGACAAGAGGAGACAGGGCAGGGGACAGGATAGGAGACAGGACAAGAGGAGACAGGATAGGAGACAGGGCAGGAGACAGGACAGGAAACAGGGGACAGGATAGGAGACAGGACAGGAGGAGACAGGATAGGAGACGGGACAGGGGACAGGATAGGAGACAGGACAGGAGACAGGACAAGAGGAGACAGGATAGGAGACATGACAGGAGACAGGACAAGAGGAGACAGGATAGAAGACAGGACAGGAGACAGGACAGGAGACAGGACAGGAGACAGGGCAGGAGGCAGGGCAGGGGACACATGAGTTTAAAAACCTTCACTGTGAGTCCACACATGCACCGCACTGCCATCTGAGTCATTAGCATAGTAATATAATAGCACAGTATTTAGTCATAAAGTCATGTAAAGGTGTTACCCTTTGGAGGGTAACTAGTCTTTTTAATCTGAATGTGTACTCTGATTGTTCTCAGCCTAACTTTTAAGTCACTTTGTAGAAAAGCAACAACAAAGTGATGACTAAATGTAAAAGTGATGCACGTTGTTATCCTGCATAACGACCGGACGCCACGAGTCCCCGGTGATGTTCCTCTACGTTCCTTTATGTTCTTCAATGTTCCTCACCATTAGAGCTGGAGCCCTCCTCCCCTCTTTCTGGTTGGCTGGTTAGCAGCTGAGTGATGTTCAGCCCAGCCAATTAGGGAGCGCTTTTGTCACCTGCTGATGAACAGGGTCTGTCAGCCGGGGGGAATTAAACCAGCAGCATCCACGCATCATTAAACTGCCCCCGGCAGGGATGAGGGAGGGAGGAGGGAGGGAGGGAGGGAGGGAGGGAGAGAGGGCGAGAGGGAGAGAGGAAAAGAGGGGCCATCGGGCGAGCAAGGCAGTGGTGGTGTATTTTTCAGTGTGTGTGTGTGCTGGTGTGAAATTGTGTGTTTGCTGAAGTGTTTGGACACATAATTAATATCTTAAAAACCAAACTATGCAGAAATAATGACAGGCTTTTTACTTCCATAAAAAATCTCTTGATTTACTGATTTGAAAACTTGTGGGAAAATGTTGCTTTTCAAATCAGGGCAAATGAAGCCATCCCAGTTTTAATCAGCTTGCAGACAGTTCACTGACCTCTGAATCTGTTCAGGTGCAGCGTGTTTCATTCAGTGGCAGCTAGTGGATTGAACTTGGCAGAAATGGAATGAAATATTCATAAGTATGTTTTAATTAATGTATAATCCCAAGAAAATAAGAATCATTTTATATGTACAATCCATTATGCACCGCTATGTTCCTACAGTAGCCAAGAAAGGACAAAGGTCTCTCAACAGGAAGTGTTCTGACACATTTCACATTGTTTATTTAGGTGGGTGATGTGAAAAGAAGAACAAGAAGAAGTATTAGTATTACTGTTATTATTATTACTATTAGTACTTGAATACTTTAAAATTGTATAACTATTCTACACTTCTGCTCATGAACCCAGGATGGGTCACATGATTCTGTTCCCATATCCAAAACCAATAAAGACCGCAAGGTTCTCTCTTCTTCATCTCCTTACTCAATGCTGTAGTAGACACCTACGTCCTCAGGAAGGAGCTGTGGGCAGCCTACAGGCCAGCCTACAGGCCAGCCTACAGGCCAGCTCACAGGCCGGCCTACAGGCCAGCCTACAGGCCAGCCCACAGGCCAGCCTACAGGCCAGCCTACAGGCCAGCCCACCTCAGCTTCTCCTGTGTGTGTGTGTGTGTGTGTGTGTCTGCGTGTTGGGGGGGGGTGGGGGGGGGGGGGGGGGGGGGGTGTTGTCCTTTGCATCCTCCCCACTAGATGCCAGTAAGTCCTTCACATGGAACATTAAAGTGTGTGTGTGTGTGTGTGTGTGTGTGTGTGTGTGTGTGTGTGTGTGTGTGTGTGTGTGTGTGTGCGTGCGTGCGTGCGTGCGTGCGTGCGTGCGTGCGTGCGTGCGTGCGTGCGTGCGTGCGTGCGTGCGTGCGTGCGTGCGTGCGCGCGTGTGTGTGTGTAACAGTTAAGCACTTTTCACTGACCCTTCCCCCACCAGGAATTTCACACTCAATTACAAAAGGAATTATCAGCCGTTTCCCTGTGAAATATGAAGAAGGTAACTTGAAACATGTCTAAATAATTCACTATCAAATTCCATTTTTCATTCAAGCGACCCGGCCTCCATCTCTGCCTCCATGTCCAAGCGGCCCGGCCTCCATCTCTGCCTCCATGTCTTCTGTATGTGTAGGAACGCCAGGGGGGAGACTCTTATTATTGCCCTCTTCACCTCCAGCTCCTCCCAGTCTCTTCCCCTGACCTCTCTCCTCCTTCTCTCTCCCCATACTCCCCCTCTCGGGGAGGGCCCTGATGGCAGCAGGGTCTCTCATAACCAAAAGGCTTCATTTGATGGACCTCACTGCGCCCCCTCCGGGCAGCAGGTGCTGCAGGCCTCGCAGGGGCTCAAGTGACCACCATGGAGGTCCGATGGACACCCACCACTTTTTTAGGGGCACTTTGGCAATATCTTAAAATGCCCTTTTTTATATTTCTATTGCTTAGAAAAAAAAGAATAAACACTGGCATGCATGGAGGGTCCTACCGGTTGGTCGAGCGGACGCTGGCATGTATGTTGCCGCTGCTCACTGGTAGTCGCAGCCCTAACCTGTTTCTCTACCACCTCTTGGTTCTTTATTTTATGGTCTTATGTGGCAAGAATTGCATAGCTCATACACTCATGCTTGAGTCATTCCAGCTCTTGGCTTCTCTCTCGCTGTTAACTCCTGCTGTCGCTTCAGCACCCCTATCTACCAGTGCCCAGGCTAACGCCGGTAGCTATTTGCTAAGCGGCTGTCACAACACCGGTTCTCTCAGTTCACCTGGTTCCTGCCTCGTCATGTGGCCCAACAACTCTCTCACCTGGTTTGGACTGGTCTGGATATTCCTGTCATTCTGCCATCATCCTGTGGCAGGACTACTCCACTACTCTATCACAGACCTTCTCAGGATCCGCTGGATTGTACTCGAGCCCCCACCACCGGAGCTGCAACATCACTCGGACATCGCTCGCCCCCCTCGTCGGCGCTACATCCACCGTGGGTCCCGCAGACACGTCCAGCACAGCAACAACTCCAGTACACTCAACTCCACCTGTTCCACTTCTCGTCGATCCCCCAACAACACCGGCCATACCGTCAACCACCATGCATTAGCCAGCCTAGCTAGGTCGGCTAATGCTACCATTAAGCAAGACTCCTCCGCTGTCAACTTTGGTCTGCTCAACATCCGCTCACTCACGAGCAAAGGTCATCTCATCCAAGACGTCCTCACTGACCTTAAGCTTGACTTTCTCTTTTTAACTGAAACCTGGCAACAGCCTAATGACTTTTCTCCACTCAACGACTCCACTCCCTCCGGTTTTGTTTACATCTACCGTCCCCGTGGCAACGGCCACGGAGGAGGACTCGCGGTAATTCACCGCGAGAAGTGGAAAGTCCTGCCCGTCTTTGTCACTGCATTCAGCTCCTTTGAATGCCTTGTTTTTAAGCTTCCCGGACCCTCACCAACCATCATCGCTACAATTTACCGCCCCCCAAAGCCACACAGCGATTTTATCAGTGAATTTTCTACTCTGCTCACCCACATATCCACCCTCTCACTCAACGCAATTCTACTAGGGGACTTCAATATCCATATGGACAACACCAACCTGCCCCTCCCTGCCCTTTGCATCCTGTCTTGACAGGATCCTGTCTTGACAGGATGCAAAGGTTTTGTAGGCCTGTTTTGGCCTACAAAACCTGGTAAATTTCCCCACCCACATCAAAGGTCACTCTCTAGACCTAGTCTGCTGCTCCTGTCTCACCCCCTCCACGCCCATTGCCAATGTTTTCCCCGCCTCAGATCACTCCCTCATCACTTTTAACGCCGTACTCCGCCTCTCCATAATCAAGTCTCCCCGTCTCATCTCATTTAATGACGTCAAGGACATTAACATCGCCACCCTCTGCTCCAACATTGACAGCTTTCCGACCCTGGACTCTATCACATAACCCAATGATCTCACCACTCTTTACAACACCTGCCTCTCCAACACTCTCACCTCTATCGCCCCCCTGAAAACCCGGTCTGTTTCCTTCTCTACATCTGCCCCCTGGTTTACCCCCGAGCTCAGGTCCATGAAGGTCCAAAAACCGCCAACTTGAGCGACTCTATAAACGAACCGGTCTCACCATCCATAAGGACATGTACACCTCCCAAATCTCACAATACAAGGACCTAATATCCCAGACCAAATCCACCTACTACTCCGGCCTCATCCTTACAAATGAAGGAAACACTCTTCTCCGTCCTTAACAAAATCCTCCACGCACCCAATTCTCTGCCCCCCCCACCTGTACTCCACGGCATCCTGCAACTCCATCTTGGACTACTTCAACCTGAAAATCCATACCATTCATCAGCACCTACATCCCACCTCCCCTCCTCTCTCCCCACCTCAACCTCTCCCTACTTGTCTCCCTACTTGTCGTCTCTTCTCCCCACTCCCCCCGCAATCTCCGATCTCATCCACAAATCAAAGTCCACCACCTGTCAGCTTGATCCCCTCCCCACAACCTTGGTCAAATCCTGCCTCTCCTCCCTTCTCCTCCTCATTACCGCCATTATTCACTCCTTACTTTCAACCGGAATAGTCCCTTCACTTTTCAAAACCGCCGCCGTCACCCCCATACTTAAGAAACCCGGCTTAGACCCCAACAACTACTGTAACCTCCGCCCCATCTCTAACCTACCTTTCATTTCCAAAATCCTTAAAAAGACTGTCGCCACCCAACTTCACTCCCACCTATCCCTTCACTCACTTTATGAGCCTTTTCAGTCTGGTTTTCGCCCCCGTCACAGCACAGAGTCGGCTCTAATCAAAATCTCCAACGACCTCCTCATTGCAGCCAACTTTCGTTCTGTCTCCATCCTCATCCTCATCCTCTTCGATCTGAGTGTGGCCTTCGAGACCATCTCACACCCCATCCTTCTCAGTAGACTCTCCTCCATTGGCCTCTCCCACACTCCCCTCAGTTGATTCAACTCCTACCTCACAGGCCGCACCCAGTTCGTACAGCTCAAATCTTTCACCTCGAATCCCTCCCCAGTCACTGCAGGTGTGCCCCCAGGGATCTGTCCTGGGGCCTCTCCTATTCATCATCTATCTCCTCCCCCTCGGTCAAATCCTCTGCAAATTCAACATTCAGTTTCATTGCTTCGTGGATGACACCCAGCTCTACCTTTCCTGCAAACCAAATTCCTCATTCCCACCCCCCTCCCTCACGTCTTGTCTTTCTGAACTAAAAACCTGGTTTACCTCAAACTTCCTTCAACTTAACTGCAATAAAACCGAAATCCTCCTCCACGGCACTAAATCCACCCCAGCTAAAGCCAATACCTTCTCTCTCACCATCGACATCTTCTCAGTTTCCCCCTCCCTTGGGTGTCTTGGGCTTGGGTGTCGTCCTCGACAGCACACTTTCCTTCCACTCTCACATCAACACCATAACCCGCACGGCATATTTCCATCTCCGCAACATAAACAGACTCCGCCCCTCCCTCACACCCCATACCGCCGCCATCCTTGTCCACAGCCTCGTCACCTCCCGTCTGGACTATTGCAACTCTCTCCTCTTCGGCCTCCCTCACAAGTACCTCCGTAAACTCCAACTGGTCCAAAACTCTGCTGCTCGCATCATCACAAAGACCCCCTCATATCACCACATCACCCCTGTCCTCCAGGACCTCCACTGGCTTCCTGTAACTCACCGCATCACCTATAAACTCCTCCTGTTCACATTCATGGCCATCCACAACCTCGCCCCTCCCTACCTGTCTGAGCTCCTGCACATCACCATACCCACCCGTTCCCTTAGATCCTCCTCCTCCATCCACCTCTATGTTCCCCCTGCCCGCCTCAGCACAATGGGGGGCAGAGCCTTCAGTCGCTCTGCTCCACAACTCTGGAACACCCTGCCACCTGACCTCCGGGACTTTGACTCTCTCCCCCTTTTCAAATCACGCCTCAAAACCCACCTCTTCCGGTCTGCCTACTCCCTCTAATCTCCCTCTTCCTCATATACTTGCCCTATTTATATTTATTTTATCTTATTATGTTGATCTTTTCTACCATGGTGCTTTTTAACATGTGATTTGTATAATTCTTTATGTGTTTTTAATTTATTCTGTCTGTACAGTGTCCTTGAGTGACCTGAACGGCGCTTTTAAATAAAAATGTATTATTATTATTGCTGGGGCCAATAGGTACTGTATAGTGAGTACTGTATAGTGGGTACTGTATAGTGAGTACTGTATAGTGGGTACTGTATAGTGAGTACTGTATAGTGGGTACTGTATAGTGAGCACTGTTTAGTGGGTACTGTAGATTGAGTACTGTATAGTGAGTACTGTATAGTGGGGACTGTATAATTGGTACTGTATAGTGGGTACTGTATAGTGAGTACTGTATAGTGGGTACTGTATAGTGAGTACTGTATAGGGAATACTTTATAGTGGGTACTGTATAGGGAGTACTGTATAGTGGGTACTGTATAGTGGGTACTGTATAGTGGGTACTGTATCATGGGTACTGTATAATGGGTACTGTATAGTGGGTACTGTATAGTGGGTACTGTATAGTGGGTACTGTATCATGGGTACTGTATAATGGGTACTGTATAGTGGGTACTGTATAGTGGGTACTGTATAGTGGGTACTGTATAGTGGGTACTGTATAGTGGGTACTGTATAGGGAGTACTGTATAGTGGGTACTGTAAAGTGAGTACTGTATAGTGGGTACTGTATAGTGAGTACTGTATAGTGGGTACTGTATAGTGGGTACTGAATAGTGAGTACTGTATAGTGGGTACTGAATAGTGGGTACTGTATAGTGGGTACTGAATAGTGGGTACTGTATCATGGGTACTGTATAATGGGTACTGTATAGTGGGTACTGTATAGTGGGTACTGTATCATGGGTACTGTATAATGGGTACTGTATAGTGGGTACTGTATAGTGGGTACTGTATAGTGGGTACTGTATAGGGAGTACTGTATAGTGGGTACTGTAAAGTGAGTACTGTATAGTGGGTACTGTATAGTGAGTACTGTATAGTGGGTACTGTATAGTGGGTACTGTATAGTGAGTACTGTATAGTGGGTACTGAATAGTGGGTACTGAATAGTGAGTACTGTATAGTGGGTACTGAATAGTGGGTACTGTATAGTGGGTACTGAATAGTGGGTACTGTATCATGGGTACTGTATAATGGGTACTGTATAGTGGGTACTGTATAGTGGGTACTGTATAGGGAGTACTGTATAGTGGGTACTGTATAGTGGGTACTGTATAGAGGGTACTGTATAGTGGGTACTGTATAGTGGGTACTGTATAGGGAGTACTGTATAGTGGGTACTGTATAGTGGGTACTGTATAGTGGGTACTGTATCATGGGTACTGTATAATGGGTACTGTATAGTGGGTACTGTATAGTGGGTACTGTATAGTGGGTACTGTATAGTGGGTACTGTATAGTGGGTACTGTATAGGGAGTACTGTATAGTGGGTACTGTAAAGTGAGTACTGTATAGTGGGTACTGTATAGTGAGTACTGTATAGTGGGTACTGTATAGGGAGTACTGTATAGTGGGTACTGTATAGTGGGTACTGTATAGAGGGTACTGTATAGTGGGTACTGTATCATGGGTACTGTATAATGGGTACTGTATAGTGGGTACTGTATAGTGGGTACTGTATAGTGGGTACTGTATCATGGGTACTGTATAATGGGTACTGTATAGTGGGTACTGTATAGTGGGTACTGTATAGTGGGTACTGTATAGTGGGTACTGTATAGTGGGTACTGTATAGGGAGTACTGTATAGTGGGTACTGTAAAGTGAGTACTGTATAGTGGGTACTGTATAGTGAGTACTGTATAGTGGGTACTGTATAGTGGGTACTGAATAGTGAGTACTGTATAGTGGGTACTGAATAGTGGGTACTGTATAGTGGGTACTGAATAGTGGGTACTGTATCATGGGTACTGTATAATGGGTACTGTATAGTGGGTACTGTATAGTGGGTACTGTGTCATGGGTACTGTATAATGGGTACTGTATAGTGGGTACTGTATAGTGGGTACTGTATAGTGGGTACTGTATAGGGAGTACTGTATAGTGGGTACTGTAAAGTGAGTACTGTATAGTGGGTACTGTATAGTGAGTACTGTATAGTGGGTACTGTATAGTGGGTACTGTATAGTGAGTACTGTATAGTGGGTACTGAATAGTGGGTACTGAATAGTGAGTACTGTATAGTGGGTACTGAATAGTGGGTACTGTATAGTGGGTACTGAATAGTGGGTACTGTATCATGGGTACTGTATAATGGGTACTGTATAGTGGGTACTGTATAGTGGGTACTGTATAGGGAGTACTGTATAGTGGGTACTGTATAGTGGGTACTGTATAGAGGGTACTGTATAGTGGGTACTGTATAGTGGGTACTGTATAGGGAGTACTGTATAGTGGGTACTGTATAGTGGGTACTGTATAGTGGGTACTGTATACATCCCTCAGCAGCTGATCAGGAAGGTCGGAAGGAACGCATCCAGCACAATCATGCTGAACACAGGGGCTCCCCAAGGATGCGTGCTGAGCCCCCTTCTCTTCACCCTGCTGACCCATGACTGCACTCCATCCTTCAACAACAACCTCTTCGTCAAGTTTGCGGATGACACGACTGTGGTGGGACTCATCAACCATAACAATGAGTCAAACTACAGGGAAGAGGTGAGCCAGCTGGCCGTGTGGTGCAGAGACAACAATCTCTCTCTCAACGTCCGGAAGACGAAGGAGATTGTTGTCGACTTCCGGAGAGCCTCCGCCCAGCACCCCCCACTGACCATCGACGGTGCTGCTGTGGAGAGATTGAGCAGCACCAAGTTCCTGGGGGTGCATCTCACTGAGGACCTCTCCTGGAAATGCAACACCACAACACTGGCCGGCAAAGCTCAGCAGCGCCTCTACTTTCTCCGCAAACTTCGGAGAGCGAGAGCACCTGCCCCCATCATGTACTCCTTCTACCAGGGAACCACCGAGAGCATCCTGACCAGCTGCATCACTGTGTGGTACGGCGGCTGAACTGCATCCTGTAGGAAGACCCTGCAGCGCATAGTGAGAGCAGCTGAGAAGATCGTCGGTGCTCCCCTCCCCTCCCTGCAGGACATCTACAATACACGCCTGTCCCGCAAAGCACTCAGCATTGCGGGTGACTCCACCCACCCCTCTCACTGCCTCTTCAACCTCCTGCCCTCTGGGAGGAGGATGAGGAGTCTCAAGGCAAGGACCAGCAGACTGAAGGACAGCTTCATCCACCAGGCGGTCAGGATGCTGAACTCCCACTCAGCACTGACCCCCCTTCTTTCTCTGCTCTCTGCCCGCACAAACATTGGACGCTGACACCAACCCCCACCCACCATTCCCATTCCCAGCCCCCCCCCCCGACACACACACACTCATTCAACCCCGGACACCTGCACACAACCTCTCTCCCCCTGGACTTTAACCCCCCACCCATCTACCACCGCACACCTGCTCACCACCATGCACAGCCCCACCACCCCTACCACCTACCATCATGCACAGCCCCACCATCCTCTACCACCATGCACAGCCCCCTCCACCCCCTACCACCATGCACAGCCCCACCACCCCCTTCCACCAGGTACAGCCCCACCACCCTCCTCCACCATGCACAGCCACTTTACACTTTGCACTTTAGTCCGTATATAAATCTGTTAAATAACTGTTCATAGTACTGTTTATACTTTTTATACACTGTTAAATAACTGTTCATAGTACTGTTTATACTTTTTATACACTGTTAAATAACTGTTCATAGTACTGTTTATACTTTTTATACACTGTTAAAACTGTTTATACTGTCCATACTGTTCATAACATCCATACTGTTTATTTATTACTATTACTGTCATTACCCCCATAATGCACCTCTTACTGTTTACTCTTTACTGTTCTCAATTTGCACATTTTACTATTTACTGTTTCATTGCACTCACGACCACCTTAGTATTTTTATTTATTTTTATTGTATATTTATATTGCATGCTGTCTTGCACCAGGGATTGAGGGAAACGGCATTTCGGTTCTTGTGTATGGCCTGTACATTCATGAAAACTGACAATAAAGTTTACTTGAACTTGAACTTGATAGTGGGTACTGTATAGTGAGTACTGTATAGTGGGTACTGTATAGTGAGTACTGTATAGTGGGTACTGAATAGTGGGTACTGTACATGGGTACTGTATAGTGGACTGAAAGCACAAGCTAACAGATCTGTTCACATCTCAGACACATATCACTCAGTACCTTCCCCTGAAACTCTAGCAAGAAGTCTTTCAGCAGAGGTGAAGAAAAGCTGTTCTGAGCGCATGCTGAGCAGGTCGTGGGCAGCGCCACAAGATGAATTGGACTGTAGAAAGCGGCAGAACGGGTACAAAACCAAAACCCAAAATGTTTCAGTTGCACAGCCAACCGGGGAGCACGGCTGACAGGTGAGGGATTATGGGTAAAATGGAGGGTGCGTAGCTTATCACATGATAGAGAGGAGGATGGATGGACCTGTTAGCATGCTCTTAGCACAGGGAAAGTTGATGCAAGACTCTTGGGCCTGCTAAAATATTTAGAATGGAAAAGATGGGCCGTTTGAAATGAGGCAAAGATAATAGTCTATTTATAGCGGCTCAAAAGAAAGTGAGCCAAGCTGAAGTAGCGCCTTCATAAGCGAAGGGCCTGGTGACACCACACTGATTCCAGCCACCAGACCCAGCGCTGCACCATGCAAGCTGCGTCATGGAAGCACTGCGTCGCTACGGCCACGTATCTGAGGACCAAGAGCACAGTGCTACGCCACTGCATGCTAATACATCACTGCATGCTAATATATCACTGTATGCTAACACACCACTGCATGCTAATACATCACTGCATGTTAACACAGGGCTGTATGGTCGCGTTCCGCATTGCAAAGGTCCCTACACGCTATGGCCTGTTCCCTAGTTACTGTGCAGAGTACAGAAGTCAAGGGGTACTTATCAAAGGGTACTCGTTCTTAACGGTTTAACTTGGAACACCCTGCATGCGTTATCAACAGCAGACAGCGTTAACGTCCCACTTTGATTACATCTTTGTTCCTCAAGTCCAGAAGTAGGATGCTTACGGCATGCTCACGCAATTAAGATTGCTCAAAACAATTTTTACTCTTCAAAATAAATATTTTCAAACTCCTGTTGCCTGCCGTTAATATATTCCAATGTTAAAAAGTATATTTTGATGACTTTGGGATTCTCTCACTTTGACAGTTGCCTCTCTTCATCGGCAAAAGTGAAGTAGCTATGTTCCCTAGCCCCCTACCTGCTGTGTAGTTCTCTCTGCAGAGGGCACTGTTAATACCGACGGAATGGAAGCTCACTTCATATGGCGGAACACTCTGCACAGTCCACTTCACAGTCCACCACGACGCAACTGAAATGCACCCTATGTTAATATATCACTGTATGTTAACACTCCACTGTATGCTAACACATCACTGTATGCTAACACTCCACTGTATACTAACACATCACTGTATGCTAACACTCCACTATATGCTAACACTCCACTGTATGCTAACACATCACTGTATGCTAACACACTGCTGTATGCTAACACACCGCTGTATGCTAACACATCGCTGTATGCTAACACACCGCTGTATGCTAACACTCCACTGTATGCTAACACATCACTGTATGGTAACACATCAGTGTATGCTAACACTCCACTGTATACTAACACATCACTGTATGCTAACACTCCACTGTATGCTAACACTCCACTGTATGCTAACACTCCACTGTATGCTAACACATCTGAGTCTAAAATGAAACAACCAGAATACAGACAGCTTCACTCAGCTGAAAAACAAGTCCTCTGACAGCGTGATTGTGATGATGTTCTCTGCAAACACATTTGACAGGATTTGAATTCACTTTGTTTTGGGCTCACACAGACTCATTACACATGACTACTGAGAGGTCCTTCGGTGAAAGCTCCTCCTGACGCGGAGCCTGGAGAGAAGGCTGTGGTGGGGGCGAGCACCACCCATCTAATCCCTCTTCTCAATCACACCCAGCGGGTTGTCATAATCTTGGCTGTAATCCCAACATGACGTTCTGTTTCGAAGGTTTAATCCCAAACCGAACGTCAACTCGACCGATGTTTTCCCAAGTGTTCCACGTGACGTTCAGCGGCAAAGACGCCACGGGCCCTACAGATGAGATGGAGAAGTGAGGCGACACCAACAGATCACCTGAAACCCCTCTGAGCCCCTCTGGAGCTCCCACTCATTAGTTTGGCATGCTAGCTCCACCATCATCCTCCACAGTGATGGGCCTCTCCCCCGGCCGGCTGCCCGTCTCGCAGCGCTGAGGCTGGGATGTATGTCAGGACCCACGGCCTCCAGGACCCACGGCCTCCAGGACCCACGGCCTCCAGGACCACTGGCTCCGCTCTGATTCTGACGTCCCCCTGGCCTGTCAGTCCTGTCCTGTCCCCCTGGTCTGTCCTGTCCCCCTGGTCTGTCCTGTCCCCCTGGCCTGTCCTGTCCTGTCCCCCTGGTCTGTCCTGTCCCCCTGGCCTGTCCTGTCCTGTCCCCCTGGCCTGTCAGTCCTGTCCTGTCACCCTGGTCTGTCAGGGCTGTCCCGTCCTCCTCGCCACCAGGAGACCACAGCTGACTCAGAGACATCTTGTTAGCTGGACCAGTTCTGTGTGGATGCTACATATTGAAAGCTTCACTGTTCAGAGGCAGTGAAAGCATCCAGAGTTTGTCGCCATTTTCTGAATTTCTCTGGGATTTTAATGTTACTGCAGTCCCTATGGAACATTCATGCATCTTGGCATGTGATATGAATGCACACACACACACACACACACACACACACACACACACACACACACACACACACACACACACACACACACACACACACACACACACAAACACACACAAACTGACACACACACACAGACACAGATGCAAGTGACATCCAAGCACGCACAAATTCATGTACACACTCTCCCTCATCAGGGCGGAGAATATAATACCGAAAACTGGATGATCATGATAAGCACGAGGCCTCAGGCAACAAGACATATGACAGGATGATTTGGAATTAAAATGCCATTCCACATGTTCTAACTGAGGCATCACGTTAAAGCACTGGTCATTTAATGTGTGGCTTCAGACACACATTAAATGCTGTTTCAAACCTAATGTCTTCTAGTTATGCTATGTTAAGACTATATTAGGTCAATATTTATACTTATTTCATGACTTAACGATACAACTCA
Source organism: Urophycis tenuis (assembly GCA_036785325.1). NCBI lineage: Eukaryota > Metazoa > Chordata > Actinopteri > Gadiformes > Phycidae > Urophycis > Urophycis tenuis. The sequence goes on along the minus strand of JAXIVH010000002.1, from coordinate 17,193,170 downwards.
AAGCTGATAAATGAGGATATTGAATCATGGCCCACCTCCTCCCACACAAACATGGTGAGAGTTATGCATCTATAGAATGTTTCTCCTCAGTGTTGTGGAGACAGCGTGGAACTCAAGAGACAAGGAAGCAGATGGTTGCTTGTGCCCACCATATGTTCCAGGACTTGCAGGGAACACTTAAGCGAGATGGAGTGCTTGAGACGGTAAAATATGATTCCACACATTAAAAGCTGTAAAACCAAATCTATTTCCTCTTCTTCCTCAACATACACAACAGGTCTCAAGGGCTGCAGCATGAAGATGCTGAACCTCACGTGAACTACAGACTGAATCGGAGAGCCTCCGTATGTTCCTCCTCCTCCAACACTTATCTTCATGTTTGTGAGGGCGGGCCGCCCCCCCCTCGCCACGTCTCACGCGTCACCCGTGGACGAGGAAAACGCGCCAATTAGGATGACTGGGAGTCTCCGGGGGGCCTGGTTATGTTTGGGGTCTTATAGGCTCCCCGACAAACGGGCACTGCTGAATGATGTGGGAGTCATCAAGAGGTTGCTTTATTTGTCACCTAGCGCTGGTTGCTATGGAGATAGACGTCCTCTTCCAGGGCGCGCAGCGGTGCCGATGGAGCCCCTGGGATGTGGGAGTGGAGGTGGTGGAGGAAGACGAGCCATCAGCCAGCCGGACGCAGTAATGTGACAGCCGGTGGTGAGTCTGCCGGGCCGTCCCTGAGGGCAGGGCCTGACGTAGAAACAGGATCTGGGACTCTGTTTAAGGCGAGGCGTGGAGGACAGAGCGCGCGTGCTTGGCGAGATGTTCCATGTGTTGGAGAACCGGAGGTGGGCCCGGCGTGTTGGGGGCCCCCCAGGGAGACTCAGGAATGTTTAACCACTGAATCCACTCAGATGTCCTCTTTGAAGCTTGCGCTGCGTTTACACAGATAATAACCTGGGACTTAGATCCATGGACAATGTGTGGGGATCTTTGAACAGATATGTGAGAGGAACCTCCTGGTGTTCCTATCACATTCTCCTAATGATAATTTTTGCCACAAAGGAATACTGAATAATTAGTCCTGGGGGCATCCACAGCTTGGCGATCAAGGCAGGCCCACTCAGAGATTCTCCTCCCTTTTTCTCTGTGATTGCGCTCCATCTTGCAGGAGGCAGGGCTGCACTCGACCCTTCGTCTGGAGAGTCCTCAGGGTTTTCCAGCCGTAAACTCTCCAGTTTCAGGGCCTCCCTGACACCGTGCCACGGGCAGGCGGGGGCTGGGACCTCATCTGCATTCTGGTGGGAAAAAGAGAGGCGACCTGATGGACTCTAATTGACTCCCTTGGGATGCGAGCAACCAGAGAAAAGATAGAGGAAGAAAATGACCAACGAGGAAGACGGGGAGGAAAATGAAGTCTGCATAAAACAGACACAATGGAGGAAGGAACTGCAGGGGGGGGGCACTGTGTGGGGCTGTCTTGAAGCAAGCGACCCTTAACTCCGGCTCTCCTTAATAAACAGACAGAGCTGCCTGACAGCCTGCCAGGGGCCAATCCCATTATCGCCCATTGGACATGCATTGTTATTGAAAAGCTCTTTGGAGAGCAACAGGAGCTTCTGGCTGGAGGTGGACGGTGGAACTGGAGGCAGCAGAAGCTAATTTAATGCTCCTTGTTCCAGGCGAGCCAGAGGCCTGGTCCCCTTTTTCAGGGGTCTCGGGGGTCCGATGGTTATATAAAGAGCTTCAAGCTTTAGTAATGGGGTTATATCCACAGGACTACTGTTCATACTGCAGAGCTTTCTGGTAGTTATACCCAAGATGTCTGACCTTCACAGCACCAAATGATTACCATATTTATCCTAATACCTAAAAGTAAACATCTCTGACCTACTGCATGAACAAAACCATAACTATTCTAATACCTAAACCTAACCTTCTCTAAGTTAATACCTGAAATCACCCATCTCTAATGTAATAACTAATGGTTCTATTTTCAAACCATTACCTGACGGTAACCATCTAAACCATCTCTCACCCACCAGCTAACTCCCCACAGCTGAGCCTCAGATAATGACAATAAGAAATGTATTCAGCTGATTGGTTAAAATGGTCTTTAGATGGTGGTGATTGGTTAACTCGGGCTTTACATGAAGATAAGTCACGCCTCATAGCTTATGGTCATTAAAAAGTGTTTATGTTCAGAGGAGAGAAAGGTCCAGAGCACCGCGGGCAGTGTAATCATCCAGGCGATGTAATTGTGTTTGTAATAAATAAGGATCAGTCTGTCTTGGTTCAGCCTGGAGTGGTTTCGTCTCTGCTTTCTCCCGTCTCTCTCCAGCCTTCTCAACAGCCTCACTTACTCTCCCTCCTTCTGTCCTCCCCTCTCGCTCACTCTGTCCTTTCCCCTCGCTCCATCCCTCCGTCTCCTCCTTTATTTCCTTTACTCTCTCTCTGTGTCTCCCCCTCCCCTCTCTCGAACCTCCCGCTGGTCTTCAGCTGTTTCCTCTCAGACTGAAACCCAGTTGGACCAGAGACTCCCCCAGGGACCCTGACTGGCCTCGCGGGACCCAGGGGGTAGGATGGATGTGGGCCAGGCCGCTCAACATCACAGTGGGCCGGGCCACGGTCCTGGAGCTCAGCCCAGACTCAGAGGGGTCCGAACACAGGCTTGCAGCAGCACCATACTCCCTGTGGTACCGTGACTCTTAAGTCATTTAGTGCATTTGTTCCCTGCTTTTTTACCAAACTACTTTCTGATCTGAATGGACTAGAGAACAACTGTGTGGCTCTCAAGAGTGCAGCTCTGAGCAACAGGACCCGTCCTCCCAACACTCAAACAAGACATAAGGTATACTGCCAGACATATTGGGTTTGGGTTTGAACCCAGAGCTTTTGGCTGAGGGTCTAACTATCCTGCCCCTATCTGAACACAGAGGAAGCCTGGTCTAAATGTATCATATTATACTGACAAATATGTACATCGTGACCCCCGGTAAACTGACAGTCAAAACTTGAGGATAAAATGCATTACTTTTGTTATTACTTCTGCAATTTCTTAATTTCACGCTGCATGCCTCGTCTTAACGTCTAACAACTCCCACTCACACTGGCTTTGAACAGATTAAATGAATGTCAATGTTACATAAATGAATGGCGTGCTGCTTTACAGAAGGAAACTGAGCGTTCGGCCTTCATGTGCCTTCAGGACACATTTCAATCACTGAGGAAGAAGCCAAAGTTCAGGCAACACAGAATCAAACAGTATCAGAGAGAGAGGAGCAGGGAGAGAGAGGAGAGAGAGGGGGGAGAGATAGAGCAGGGAGAGAGAGGAGGGGGTGAAACCAAGATAAATATATCTTCTCTTGGTTGGTGAAAATGGGATGAAGGAGAAATTGAAATGTAGGAGGATTAATCTTGAGTACATGGAGAGAGAGAGCAGAGTGTGACATGGTGTAAGTGATGGAGCGTCCTCCTCTGTGGTTGGTCGGCTGAGTGCTTGGGGGTGGGGCTTGCCGCAGTGTTGCGTGAAGCTGTGCGATGTTGACATGGGTTTGAGGAGTAGGTTCAATCTGAGCTTGTCTGTTTGCTCATGGGATTAAATTAAAGAACACAGCATCCAATTTCATACCTGGCTTCCCAGCAGGTTTACCATGGCAAACACTATGTCTATGTCTCTCTCTCTCTCTCTCTCTCTCTCTCTCTCTCTCTCTCTCTCTCTCTCTCTCTCTCTCTCTCTCTCTCTCTCTCTCTCTCTCTCTCTCTCTCTCTCTCTCTCTCTCTCTCTCTCTCTCTCTCTCTCTCTCTCTCTCTCTCTCTCTCTCTCTCTCCCCACTCTCCGTCTCTCTCTCACTATAATTATTTGCTTTATGTCTCTCCCTCTCTCTACTCCTGTTATCTCCCTCCCCCTTTCCACGTCTCCCGCCCCCTCCCCCTGTCTTTGTGACATAGAATAATAAATACATTTCCAGGATTACAAGGCCGTAGTGCCACACAGTACCAGCCCAGTGGGGTACTGGTTCCTGGCTGGCTGGAGCATGTTTATCATTGTGTTTGAGGTAACAGCTTGTTTGGGTCATGGTTCTGTTTGGCTCGCGGGGCCGCGGACCAGATAAGATCAGGGATCAAATGAAACAGGAATCCTGTGGATCTTAGAGATATAGACAGGGCTGTTGTTGACTTAAGACAACTTGAACTGTTGATTAAACCAATCAAACCAATCCCATAAAGCAGAGCGACAGAGACACGACCGAGGGAGGCAGGAGGGTGAGATGGGGGAGAAGCAGCGAGCATCCAGACAGCGTCACCGCCGCCTGGCTCAGAGAGTGCTGATCTAATATGGTGGAGGCTGCTCTTCATCCGCTCCTAATCCCCTCCAGGGGCGCGGAGGAGCAGGACCACAGGAGGAGGACACGTCTCCTCAGCACCCTGCATTCATTACACACTGATCCACCTTTTATTAACCACGTCACTCAGGGAGCTCCTGCCCCTCTGCAGAGGAACCAACAACCCTGCTGACGCAATTAAACTCTCTGATACCACCACTACATACAGTAGAGAGGTGAAGAGAGGACATGTGCAAACAAAGGATGTACATAAAGCTAGAGGAAAGGAGAGAAGGGAACAGCAGAGGAGACCGAGGAAGAGGAGAGAGGTTAGAAAGCAATAGGACAGAGGAGACGAGAGAGAAGAGGAGAAAACAGTCCGCAGTGACCTTTCTTCTAACAACCTGATGATTCCTCCTCCGTCTCTTCCTGTGTCCTCCACCCAGCGAAGGTTGGACATCCCACAACCTTCTAGAAACCACCACGTCAGCCCCCCGGACTCACCGAACATGTTGCCCACGTGTCCGTTCCTGGTGAGCGGCCGCAGCTCGTTCTTGCCCCAGGCGTACAACTTGTAGTTGTCCCACGAGAACTTCATCATCTGGAACACACACAGGGAGGAGGTCAGGGGTCAGGTGAGAAGCAGGTTTAGATGAGATCATGGTTGGTTCGACTACTATGTCCAGAAAGATGTCCCCTCTGTAATGGCTCAAAGAATAGTGGAGACTTATGGAAATGTTTGTACAATAAAAAAATAACATTTGTTTTCAACATTCTGAACATCCAACAGAACAACAACATGTGCTTGTGGGTTCTGAGACAGCAGCTCAGTGTATCTGAAGAGTCTCAGATGTCCTCCACATCATCCAATCATTAGGTGTCCTGACGGGGGAAGCTTATCTCTCCACTCGGAGTGGAGACATCTTCCTGTGAGCAGCATGTGTCCTGTCACCTTCACAGCTCTTCATCCCCACGACCACTTCACAGGCTGCGCTGCACAGCGTCAGCCTGAGACCCTGGGCGAGGGAACGCCGGCCAGCGCTCTGGGAGCAGATGTCCCTTATGAGCACGGCACCGGCCACGCCAATAAACCATCAATAATGTGTCAAACTGCTTGCAGAGCAGAAGATATTGACCCTGTTCCTCTAACAAGTGCAAAACTCCTCTCAACCCACAGTGCTTACAGATGCACTCCCCCCCCCCCCCCCCTCCACCAATCAGAGCCCGCAGACAAGCCCGCAGACAAGCTTCTAACCCTGAACCTTAAAGAAATGCTCCACATTAGGTTGATGGAGCAGCATAAAGGAGGTGCCTCTGGGACTCACAGCTGGGCTCACACAACAGATACAGAGAACAACCACTACAGAGCAGAACGAGAATGACAGAGAAAAACACTAGAGACCAGAAACCAGAGGACAGGAGAACAGTAAGGAGGGGAGAACAGAAGAGGAGAACAGTAAGGAGAGGAGTACAAAAGATGAGAGGAGAACAGAATAGGAGAACAGTAAGGAGAGGAGAACAGAAGATGAAAGGAGAACAGAAGAGGAGAACAGTAAGGAGAGGAGAACAAGATGAGAGGAGAATGGTGGAGAACAGAAGAGGAGAACAGTAAAGGGGGGCAACAGGGGGCACCAGGGGAAGAAAAATGAAGAGACACAAGGAAGCCTGAGTTAGATGTCTGACGGAAGTAATCAACATATAATTTGACTCCGGAGATCAGCTGACATGGAGGGAGCATCTCGCCTCCACAACACAAACAACTCTGGTCTCAAAGACAGACTGCATCTGTCATCTAACTGCAGCAATATCCAGAGAATATGAGGGCGAAACCAAACAAATAAAAACACACAAAACATGATCATGGTGACAAGCATCTGTGGATACAGACGTCTGAAGAACGGCCTTGTTCTCCTGAGTGTCACTCCTCATTTGACAGCAGGTGCTGTCCTCCATGCGGCTGTCCCCAACAGAAACCAACATTTAAGGAAAAAGGTCTGCCTGTGTTTCCCCTGTGGGCGAGTCTCAAACCAGGGAAGGGAAAAAAGCCAAACAGATGTCGGGGGGGTTACACGTCGCTCAGATCCTGTCCATCGTGGTATCCTGGCCCCAGAAAGCCAGCAGACAGACACCCCGCGGAGACTAACAAACTGCGCGACAAGCCGAGTAAAGGACCGGGTATCGCCCTGGGCAGGCGGGGAGGACGACGCCAGAAGCAGAGGACAGATGGTGCCCGGGGAAAACATGGCTGCCGGGCAAAGAGGACTGTGAGACAGGGACATGGCTCACGCCACCACAACTTTAACCTTCCACACGCTGGAGGCTCAGCGCTCAACACTCTGCTGCCAGAACCAAAACACCACGGGCAAGAAGACAGTGGACACAGTGTAGAAACTCCTAGAGGTCAGAGGTCAGGCTTTCTGTTGCATGACATCACCCAGCAGGAGGCTCCTCCCCTCCCTGGACAGGAAGTGCTCGGGGCGGTGTGAACCAGACCAGGTCAATGACACGCTGGCCGCATCCTGGCCCTCTTTGATTGGCTGGCTGTCAGGCTAAGCAGATCAATAATGGAATGGGATTCTGTGATCAAAGTGAATCAGGGATGGAGCAGACACACACGCAACACGCCTCCAGTCATAGAACATGTCTGAGGGTCCAGCCGGCACAGCTTGATTCAGCCCAGCAGAACGGCACGTCAAGACACGCCATAAGGACAAGCCGGCACAAAGCACAAGGAGAGCCGAGACAACACAGGGATCAAACCAGAGCACAGCCCAGGGAGGACGGCTCCATGCACAGCTCAGCGTCAGCCATGAGACAAACGGCCGAGGAAGACAAAACACAAATCCAGTGTAGCATGTTATTACATTATGAAGTACGCAGTGCATCTAAAGTGGCCAAACCCGCCCCTCCCACCGCCCAGAGTGGGCAGGAGCAGCGCTGCTTTACCAGGAACCACAAAACACATTTCCCGCCAAAACCAGGCGAACAACCGTTCCCGAATAACATCTCCCCGCTAAACAACCTCCCCTGATCCGAAAATAACCACCCAGGAGATGGGCGGCATGGCACTGCTCGGGAGGATATTAATGCAGCCATATATCGATCGCGCGGCCCTCCGAGCAGCCTCCAGCGCTGCACTGATGGCTCCCAGAGGAGACGCCGGCCGCCATTAGCTGCTCTCAGAGCCTTTCAAACCCTCTGGTGTGATCCGACAGCTAATGGAGGGGCACTCCAGCACCCCGCTAATGACGCCCTGGAGCCTCCAGGCCCACGGCACTGCAGGGGGACTGGACCCAGCTAAGGGGAGAAACCAGGGAGAGACTTGACCCAGCTACGGGGAGAGATCGGGGGGAGACTGGTTAAGGTAGGGTGAGATACTGGGGAGAGACTGGTTAAGGTAGGGTGAGATACCGGGGGGAGACTGGTTAAGGTAGGGTGAGATACCTGGGTGAGACTGGTTAAGGTAGGGTGAGATACTGGGGAGAGATGGTTAAGGTAGGGTGAGATACTGGGGAGAGACTGGTTAAGGTAGGGTGAGATACCGGGGAGAGACTAGTTAAGGTAGGGTGAGATACCGGGGGGAGACTGGTTAAGGTAGGGTGAGATACCGGGGGGAGACTGGTTAAGGTAGGGTGAGATACTGGGGAGAGACTGGTTAAGGTAGGGTGAGATACTGGGGAGAGACTGGTTAAGGTAGGGTCAGATACCGGGGAGAGACTAGTTAAGGTAGGGTCAGATACCGGGGAGAGACTAGTTAAGGTAGGGTGAGATACTGGGGAGAGACTGGTTAAGGTAGGGTGAGATACCGGGGGGAGACTGGTTAAGGTAGGGTGAGATACCGGGGTGAGACTGGTTAAGGTAGGGTGAGATACCGGGGAGAGACTGGTTAAGGTAGGGTGAGATACCGGGGTGAGACTGGTTAAGGTAGGGTGAGATACCGGGGTGAGACTGGTTAAGGTAGGGTGAGATACCGGGGGGAGACTGGTTAAGGTAGGGTGAGATACCGGGGGGAGACTGGTTAAGGTAGGGTGAGATACCGGGGAGAGACTGGTTAAGGTAGGGTGAGATACCGGGGGGAGACTGGTTAAGGTAGGGTGAGATACCGGGGTGAGACTGGTTAAGGTAGGGCTGGGAGATGGCTAGTGGTTAGTGGTTGTGATGGGTACGTTCAGAGTTTGATAATGTCAGCTCAGGGTGAGGATACAGGGGTAAGGAATGCATCATGGGAATGATCAATGATTGGGGTGTGTTTGCAAACGATGAGAGTACAAAACAGTTGTACGGTAAATTCAACCCGCTAATCAATTATCAAATTAATGTAGCTCTGACGAATGTTTAATTACAATACAAACGGAATGTTTAATTGAATTCCTATTGGGTTTCTTCTTAAAGAGACCACTGGTTATATATCTGAATGAACTATGTTCACTCCCCACTTGGCCTCATCAGTAGCGCCTATTTGCAAAAAACAAGCTTTGAGAATCACATGCATCTATTGATTGGACAATTACAGCCAGCGTGTCTAATGAGTGAACCAGCTTTACTGTTTATAGCCAAGAGATTGAAAACATGGCAAATGAAGTAGAAAAGGACTGGTAAGAACTACACATTCCACAAGGCTGTGAGACTCTCTCTAACCACTGAACACCTCCCGAAACCAAACCACTGGCTATCCTCACTACCTGACGTATTCTCAAGTTATGTTATCTACAATGAGATTCCTTCTACAGAACAGACTCCCGTATCCCTGCAAGACCTGCCACTACATCAGGACACAGCACATGTTTTGTGATGCGTGACATGGAGAAGCAGGTCAGAGGAGGCCAGCTCCTCCTCCTCGAGAGCATGGACATGAGGGTTCTAATGGAGGTTCTAACCCAGAACCTTACAGCTCACTGCCATCCTGCTAGAATCTGCTGGAAGGCTGCGACTCCTGATACATCTGTCAGTACCCAACGGGCCTGGTCATCCTGATCATCTTAGTCATCTTAGTCATCCTGGTCATCCTGGTCATCTTAGTCATCCTGGTCATCTTGGTCATCCAGGTCATCCCAAGATGTTTAGAGCATAGTTCATCGATGCACATCACCATCACTGCCTTGTGGCTGCTGGGGTTCTATTGGCTGGAGGACAGACGGTCAGGAGGCCAGCGATTGGCTGGAGGACAGACGGTCAGGAGGCCAGCGATTGGCTGGAGGACAGTGGAGACAGTCAGAAGGCCAGGGCGCGGCCACCTGGGCGTGAACCAGCGCCTCATCAACACATTAAGCAGCAGGGAAACACTTTGCTTGTGTTCTACGTTACTAATTACAGCAGCTCTGCCTTACAGCACAGTCAGGGGCCCTCATATCAATAAAGTGCTCTCACTGGGAGCCCAGGGCCCACAAAGAGCATTGATTTTCTGCATGCAAAGCGCAGCAAATATGTTCACACACATTCGGGAGATTTGACTCAAAAAACTAAAAACGGGAAGTGGGTGAAAAGGGATGGAAGTGGGAAACTGCTAAATGCCAAGACACAGCAGTATTTGTTAAACATAGATTAGCATTTCTGAAAGCACCAGGCTCCAGGCATCTGACCGCCGAGATGGGAAGGCGGGGCGTGGAGCCGCACGCAGTGAGACTGTACAGAAGGTTATGGAGTTCCAACAGTGCAGTGTTGCCGTGGGAACAGCGAGACTCTCTGCACTAGGGGGCGTCCACGGCAACAACAGCAGCATCACTGCTGTTACCACGGCGAATCAAGCTTCAAGGTCGATGGTTTCTCAGATTCATCTGAATCTCAAGAAAAAGTCCAAACTCCAATTTTCCAGAAGCCTCAGTTCCTCAGGTTGATGTTTTTCTCTGGGTTTTAATTCAGTCAAAACAGCTCATCATCACACAGGGCTGTTTTGACTCACTACTTGCAATTGCACCGCAAGCTTTTATCCTGAAATTAGCCCAGCAGATTGCTAGATGAAGAAAAGATATCAGCTCATGCTGTGGTGTTTATGAAACGCCTGGAACATGACCACGTGGCCAGGGGGTCAAGGTCATGGTGGAGGTCATTTGATGGAAATAATGTTCTGATCTGTACGAGTCGCAACCACTGAAGCCTAAAACTGACAAGGACATTATTTAACCTTAACGCCTGGGGTGGTCATGGTTTCCATAGCAACAAATCAAAACAGACGCCATTTTACAGAAGCTGTCATCCGAAGAGAAAGGCGTTTGAGATCAGAGAGTTTCCGGCCCCAACTAAAGCATAGGGCCTCCAGGTCCCACGCCGATAAAATTGCTTGGGTGACTTCAAACAGTAAATATTGTCTCTGGCTCCAATCCTGCCACTGACTGTGAAAATGAGACTCTAAACGCCCTTCAAAGAATCTTCTGGTCCATTTGCATCTGACATTTGGGCCAAATTATATAATATAACACTGAGCACCTCAAAAGGCAGTGCCCAATGCCACCAAATGCTAGCTGTAGCTCTAACGTTAGTTGCAGCTATAGCGACAGCTGTAGAGCTAGCTATAGCACTAGCTGTAGAGCTAGCTGCAGCACTAGCAGTACAGTAGAGCTAGCTGTAGCGCTAGCTGTGTGTAGTTCTATTGTGAAAGGAGAGTCAACAGGTCCTGTTTGGAAAAATACTCTTTAAGGTAAACAGCCTGTTTGGAATATTTCTCAGCTGGAGGGTTAGGTCAGACGCTTCGAGGAGAGAATGTGACATGGTGTCTCTGGATAAGCCGATCAGCTCAGCTAGCATCGATCTGCTCAGATCCCCTCATCTGGACGAGAGATGTGTCTCCGCCAGATCAGTGATCATAAAGCAAAAGTTGACGGAGGACAGAACAAACAGACTCTAGTCATCTGCGCTTTCACACCAACAGGCTTTATCCCCCATCCCACAGTAATCTGACAATCTGTGGTACCACTCGTTCCCCTGTCAGGGAGGAAGATGACAATCCACCCACACAGGAGAGACCAACCAGATGGAATATGGCGATACCACTTCCGTATGACACAGACCTGCTCTGTATCTGAGACAACACTCACATCCTCCACACAACACTCACATCCTACACACAACACACATCCTTCACACGACATACACAGAGAGTAACACAAACTGAGAGACAGAAAAGGGGGTGATGGAATTGAGAGAGAGACAGACAGAGAGACAGAGAGGGGTTGAGAGAGCGACAGACCGTTCTGCAGACCTGAGTCAGCAGCACAGATCCCAGGTCACAGGGGGAAGGAAACAGGAAGCAGATTAACAGGAAGTGTCAAGTCAACGGCCCTCCTTAGTGTCCTCCCCCTTTGTGGGGCCAGTCAGGTCTTGGGTTTAGAGGTGCTGAGGAGGACGGTGATGTTGGCTTAATAAAGAACATGGAGGAGTGTGGGAGCCATGACAGTGTGGTTGATACATCTCGTGTGCTATATTTCAGTCAGGACGCTTTGAAGTATCAAGCCGGATTTAAAATGGATATGACAGACATGAAGGATAATTCAAGTTAGAATACTTGACAGACACACAGCACATCTCTCCTGCTTCCATACTGTCACCAGTGTGCTCTCTGATTTCACCCTGCATATGTATGTGCCTGCCCACTCAACTCCAACTAAAGGGCTGTCTGTCTGTCTCTGCCTCTCTCTCTGCCTCCCTGCCTGTCTGTCTCCTCCAGAGGGTTGCGGCCTGGGGCCCAGACCGGGTCCACGGCCTCTCCGTGTAACATTCAGAACAGGCCGCAGAGAAACCATGAGAGCCTATGAGCATGCCTGAAGATCCAGGCGTGTGCTTGGGGCCCAGTAGAGACAGGATGACTGACATGTGGCCCAACCCTGCATTCAGAACCTACCCAGTCTGAGCCAAATGTCTTCATTTCATGACAAACATGCTCGCAAGCCAAGGTTATCCACACAGAAACATACACACACATATGTGTAGACACACACACACACACACACAGACACACACAGACACACACACAGACACACACACACACACACTATACCAACACAGACACACAGAGACACACAAACAGACAGCCAGGCCCAGCCTCTTACACACAACACCTACGACTGGGAAGTGAAATAACAACGGTGATTCAAGTCTTTTTGGAATGGACTTTGAAAAGAGCAGGCCTTGCCATTAAAAGAGCTCTATTGTTAGCACCAGCGTTCAGTGAAGACACATCACCAGGGTGGGAGGTCAAGATGGAGGACGCCCTGTAGGAGGAACAGCAAAGTGCTGCTGCTCTTCGTTAGCGAGCTGTGTTGTTGTTGTTGTTTATCAGGCTAATGATGGTGAAGCTAGCACGGCTGTTAGCGCTCCTGTCACAACACTTTACCCCGAGGAGAAGGCAGACACTGCCGGCCTCCTCCATTAGGAGGCCCCACACAGGACTCCAGGACAGGCTGGATTTAAACACCAAGTGCTGAGTGCCTGAGGAATAATCCCAGGTTTAGGAAGTGTTTCTGGAATGAATTGTGTGAGCAGAGTTGTGTATTTATGACCGTTTCAGGGCCTGCTCAAGCCTCAGCCTACGGTCCACTGACACGTGGAAACAGCTGGAACACACCCAGAACAAGACCCGCCAGTGGGTGTCCATCTTCAGTCCGTCATTATGAATTACAGGATGTGTGATTTGCTGACAAGTTTTGCGGCCCGACAATGAGTGACCTGCATGGAGTGCGGCCCGTCGATGCAGGCCCGGTATCTCCTGCTGCCCCCACATTAAGTACAGACGAAGGAGTCCGACGCTAGAGAGTACAGATACAGGTCTTCAAGGAACAGGTAGGGGTTAGATAGTGTATACAGAGACTGGTTGTTAAGGAACAGGTAGGGGTTAGGCAGTGAATACAGAGACAGGGGTTAGGGTGTCTTGCTTAAGAATGTCTCCAGGTAGTCCGAAGACATGGGAGAGGACCCAGAAGCCAGAACCATGAGACTGTCCTTCCCCGCCGTTCTCCAGCATTCAAACAGCAACGTTGCTCCACTGAGCGGAGTCACTGGGAATGGGATAAAGCTCCTGCATCTCCCAGCTTGGTCTCCTCCCTCTGTCTGTCCGTACACTCAACGCCCCATGGCTGTCTGTCAAGCACCTGCTTTAAATACAAAAGATACTCTCATAGGCGTCTCATCTCACTCTAACGTCACAACATAACACTGTTTGATAAAGGAGCAAAAGGCAGGTCTGAGCCGTGCAATTACACGGTGTGTCAGTCACTCTGTCCCCGGGACGACTGCTGTCTTCACGTGGCTCTGGTACAGTTTACCAGTTAGAGATCACAGACTCCCACTGAAGAGCCACTGATGCTCCCCAACCAAAGAGTGACCCAAACGGTACAGACTGTGCCTGTGTTGGTCATCAGAGGATCAGCAGGAACTCCTCCAAGACATCTGCCACGCCTCGAGGTGTGGAAAACACAACAGTTCCTCCAATACTGGAGATCACGGGATGTGGACCTCGCTAAGGAACCTTCTCAGGAGTGATATGATTTCCAGCCCCCAGATCTCCTCACCTCTGGGGGAACCTCGGCAGTGAGCTGCGGCTCCGCAGTGGAAGAACCCTCCAGGTAACGAGCTGCTCACCAGCAGCCCTCAAAGAGACAGAGGAGCTTGAAGTAGACATCCTGCCCGCAGCTCTGAGCTGGCTTTTCAAACACATCCTCACTTCCTGTTCTTCAAAGGAGTGCCAGGGGTACCTTTGAAGTCCAACGTGCTGGCGTGTGAGCAAAGCCCCGGAACTTACATCTCCAAATATGTGACTTCTCTGGAGCGAAAAATCCCCACAACAAACAATTGAATGCATACTAAGTAAATAAGTTCGACATCAAGTGCAGCATGTCATTCATTTATTTTTCTCACACTGATCATTTCATTCCTCACACGGATAGCGTGATGCCATCTGCATAGAAAACATTGTTTGCTGACTTGAAAAAGCCTTGGCCCGAAAATAAAAGCACTGAGAAAGACTCAATCATAATGATTGTAAATACATTGTATGATTGTTTATTCATTCAAATTAATCCAACATATTTTAGTGTCTTTATGCTCAGGACAGGAAAGACAGACAGGAAATGAGCCAAGAACAGAAGCATGCATACATCAGAACCACTGGCCACAGCAGCTAATGTTTCCAATGCTTCTTATGTATCATCATATTGGATCATATCTTTTTAGCAAGAAAGGGACTGTCCGCCAAAAGACTTTGTATCCAGGGAGACGGCGGCTATCGCCCTGAAAGGGTCTGGCCTACGTTACCACCACCCTGAGAGGTTCTGGTCTACATTACCACCACCCTGACAGGGTCTGGTCTACATTACCACCACCCTTACAGGGTCTGGTCTACATTACCACCACCCTGAGAGGTTCTGGTCTACATTACCACCACCCTGACAGGGTCTGGTCTACATTACCACCACCCTTACAGGGTCTGGCCTACATTACCACCACCCTTACAGGGTCTGGTCTACATTACCACCACCCTGAGAGGGTCTGGTCTACATTACCACCACCCTGAGAGGGTCTGGTCTACATTACCACCACCCTGACAGGGTCTGGTCTACATTACCACCACCCTGACAGGGTCTGGTCTACATTACCACCACCCTGAGAGGTTCTGGTCTACATTACCACCACCCTGACAGGGTCTGGTCTACATTACCACCACCCTTACAGGGTCTGGTCTACATTACCACCACCCTGAGAGGGTCTGGTCTACATTACCACCACCCTGACAGGGTCCGGTCTACATTACCACCACCCTTACAGGGTCTGGTCTACATTACCACCACCCTGAGAGGGTCTGGTCTACATTACCACCACCCTGACAGGGTCTGGTCTACATTACCACCACCCTGAGAGGGTCTGGTCTACATTACCACCACCCTGACAGGGTCTGGTCTACATTACCACCACCCTGAGAGGTTCTGGTCTAGGTTACCACCACCCTTACAGGGTCTGGTCTACATTACCACCACCCTGAGAGGGTCTGGTCTACATTACCACCACCCTGAGAGGGTCTGGTCTACATTACCACCTCCCTGACAGGGTCTGGTCTACATTACCACCACCCTGACAGGGTCTGGTCTACATTACCACCACCCTGAGAGGGTCTGGTCTACATTACCACCACCCTGAGAGGGTCTGGTCTACATTACCACCTCCCTGACAGGGTCTGGTCTACATTACCACCACCCTGACAGGGTCTGGTCTACATTACCACCACCCCGAGAGGGTCTGGTCTACATTACCACCACCCTGACAGGGTCTGGTCTACATTACCACCACCCTGACAGGGTCTGGTCTACATTACCACCACCCTGACAGGGTCTGGTCTACATTACCACCACCCTGAGAGGGTCTGGTCTTCATTACCACCACCCTGACAGGGTCTGGTCTACATTACCACCACCCTGAGAGGTTCTGGCCTAGGTTACCACGCTGACTGAGGACACAATAAGGATTCAATTAAGCATCAAAGTCGTTGTTCGCACCAACGTGGGGTTGAAAATGTATTCCACTCAGTAGAGAATCTTGTCGACATCATTCAGATGATGTACTAAAAATGACGTAAACATGTCCATTTACTATTCAATATAGTCCCACTTTCACTTCATGTGTTGCTAACTATGTAACTAGTTAGCTAATGGGTTAGCCACACAGATGGTCCCGTAACACAGCCATCCATAGAAACATCCCTAGTGCCCTACAGGCGCTACGCTAACATTAAGCCATTGAGCCTCATTTATAGGGATTAGCATCCTTTAGCGAGCTAGCTACGATCCATTCACAGTCAAGACCTACATTTCACTTTCATGTGAAGTTGACTTGTTGCAACATTCAAAAGAAACTGGCATGGAATGAGATTCCTACTCCTATTTAGTCATTTAGTGCACTTTTATCAGAAGCAGTGAACAGACGATTGTTCACTGGAAATTGGGGTTTGAACTGAGACCCTTTCAGGGGGGAGTCTAACATCTCTTGATTATCCCGGGCTCAGCCATTCCTGAAGGACTTGTACTTGTGTTGAGGAGCAGCCTGTCATGAACTCCATCCTCCATCACCAGCCCACCAAGTCAACCCCCTAAAACACCTCTCACCGTCATCCCTCCTTCCCTTCTCCCTCATGTTCCTCCCCCATTCTGTCTCACATATCCTCCCCCTTCACTCCTCCCCTACACTCTTGCCGGCCCTACCAGCTTTTGTAGCAGTACTCTCACATCAGCTCACCCTCCCCTCTCTCTCCCATACCTCCTTCCTTCTGACCCATCTCCCTCACCTCCCTCACCTCCCTTATCTTCTCCATCACGTCCTGAGACGCAGAGGAGGAGACAGCAGGAGGAGGACATGGGGGGGGGCTGAAGTCTGTTATTAGGGAGGGATGAGGTGTGAGGGATAAAGGATAAAGGATAGGGGATAAAGGATGAGGGATAAGTAATTGTTACTTGGCACTTAGCCAGATATACTGGATATTAGCAATGGTTAACCTAGCAATTGAAATGTTTGAAACTTGTTCTGGTGACTTTCTGACTGTATTTGCAGCAATAAAATGTTTCACCTTCTTGTCACAAATGTACTCTTTGTAAGTCGCTTTGAATAAAAGTGTCTGCTAAATGCCCTCAATGTAAATGTAAATGATAAGGGATAAAGGATGAGAGGAAAAGGACAAATGATAAGGAATAAAAAATGAGGGATAAAGGCTGAGGGATAAGGGATATGGGATATGGGATAAAGGATGAGGGGTAAAAGATGAGGGGTAAAGGATGAGGGGTAAAGGATGTGGGATAAGGGATAAAGGATAAAACATAAAAGATGAGGGAAGAGGGATAAGGGATAAGGGATAAAGGACGGGGCATAAAGGATGAGGGCTAAGGATGAGGGGTAAAGGATGAGGGATAAGGGATAAAGGATTAAGGATGAGGGATAAGGTATAAAGGATGAGGGATGAAGGATGAGGGATAAGGGATAAAGGATGAGGGATGACGGATGCAGGATAAAGGATGAGGGATAAAAGATGAGGGATAAAGGATGAGGGATGCAGGATAAAGGATGAGGGATGACGGATGCAGGATAAAGGATGAGGGATAAAGGATGAGGGGTGAGGGATAAAGGATGAGGGATACAGGATAAGGGATAGGTGAGGTATCAGGAGCATTCCATTTGAAACACAGGAGCTGGTTGGAGCAAACAAGCAGAGTGGTGCTGTGAGACGGAGGGTACATTTGTTTTCTACGTCTCTGCAGCCGTGGCAGGAGAGCTCATGGTGTCGGGGTGCCCTGCACCCATGTTGACTCAGTGGGTCGGTAAACATGGGCTGGGGGGGCGTAACCACGGTAACACCACGGACAGACACACACACTATCACATACTACACACACTGGGACACACAAGCTGGATTGTGTATGTGTGGGGGTTTGAGGTTAGACCCCCGGTTGTAACCGGGCCGGGTCGTGGTCAGAACCAGAACGTGAAGTTATCAGTGTGTTGGTGTGACAACCAGAATGTTACTGGTTTAGAAGATTAAGGTATCAGTGTGTTGGTGTGACAACCAGAATGTTACTGGTTTAGAAGATGAAGGTATCAGTGTGTTGGTGTGACAACCAGAATGAAACACCTCCCTCCAGCTCCAGTGTATAACCTCCACCTCCCCCACCTCAGCAGGGGCCTGGGCACCTCCACCAATGCCCAACTTAAAGGTCCCCCCCTCGACCCCCCCCATCCACCTCAGCAAGACACTTTCGATCCACGAGAGGGACGTCAACAAACTCTTCAGGAGACAGAACCCCTGGAAAGCTGCTGGACCGGATTCTGTCTCCCCATCCACCTTGAAGCACTGCGCTGATCAGCAGTCTCCAGTGTTCACAGACATTTTCAACACCTGACTGGAGACATGTCACGTGCCAGCCTGCTTCAAGACCTCAACTATTATTCCTGTTCCCAAGAAGCCAAGGACCACAGGACTTAACAACTTCAGACCTGTCGCCATGACCTCTGTGGTTATGAAGTCCTTTGAGCGCCTTGTGCTCTCACACCTGAAAGTCATCACAGACCCCCTCCTGGACCCCCTGCAGTTTGCCTACAGAGCCAACAGGTCTGTAGACGATGCAGTCAACTTGGCCCTCCACTACATCCTCCAGCACCTGGACTCCACAGGAACCTATGCCAGGATCCTGTTTGTGGATTTCAGCTCTGCTTTCAAAACTATCATCCCGGCTCTGCTTCAGGAAAAGCTCTCCTAGCTGAGCGTGCCTGACTCCACCTGCAGGTGGATTACAGACTTCCTGTCTGACAGGAAGCAGCATGTGAAGCTGGGAAAACACATCTCCGACTCACAGACCATGAGCCCCAGTTCCCCCCAGGGCTGTATTCTTTCTCCTTTGCTCTTCTTCCTGTACACAAAGAGCTGCACCTCCAGTCACCAGTCTGTCAAGCTTCTGAAGTTCGTGGATGACACCACCCTCATCGGACTCATTTCTGATGGTGATGAGTCTGACTACAGGTGGGAGGTTGACCATCTGGTGACATGGTGCAGTCGAAACATCCTAGAGCTCAACACTCTAAAGACAGTGGACATGGTTGTGGACTTCAGGAAGAACTCAGCCTCACCTGCCCCCATCACCCTCTGCGACTACACAATTGACACTGTGGAGTCTGTCCGGAGTCTGTCCGTCTGTCATCTCCCAGGACCTCAAGTGGGAGCTGAACATCAGCTCCCTCATCAAAAAAGCCCAGCAGAGGATGTACTTCCTGAGGCAGCTGAAGAAATTCAACCTGCCAAGGACAATGATGGTGCACTTCTACTCCTCCATCAACATCTGGTTCTCTGCTGCCACCGCCAAGGACAAGGGCAGACTGCAGCGCGTCATTTTTCTGCAGAGAAGGTGATTGGCTGCAATCTGCCATCGCTCAAGGACCTGTACACCTCCAGGACCCCGAGGCGTGCAGGTAAGATTATGGCCGACCCCTCCCACCCCGGTCACAAACTCTTTGAGTCTCTCCCTTCTGGCAGGAGGCTGCGGTCCATCAGGACCAAAACCTCACGTCACAAGAACAGTTTTTTCCCGTCTGCCACTAGCGTTATCAACAAGGCCCCCCCTGACACTGACTCTCTTCCTCCCCCCATACAGACCTACATGCTACATTAACGTGGCATCTTCAGACCGTCTGTGTTACATTAACGCACAGTGTGTACTTATTCGGGACCACCATTTTTCTCTGTTTGCACTACTGCTGCTCTCATTGTATATATATACTTATAGTTATATTACTTATATTACTTGTTGTTAATACTTGTTTTTCTTTGCACCAATTACACCAAGTCGAATTCCTTGTAAGTGCAAACCTACTTGGCAATAAACTTGATTCTGATTCTGATGTTACTGGTTTAGAAGATGAAGGTACCAGTGTGTTGGTGTGACAACCAGAATGTTACTGCTTTAGAACATTGTACCCTTAAACCCTCACTATCATCCCTGTGATGGATACATAAGCAGGTTATGTAATGCATAGCCCAAGGTGTCTGCCCCCAGCAGGAGTCATTCTCAGAATCCCAGCCAGCCGGCCTCGGACTGAACAGGGCTGGGGTCAGCAGCTCGTTGGTTTGGCCAATGGGCCCTGTCTCAGCTCTAGTGTGTGTGTGTGGGATCAATACATGTTGAGATCAGGACCAATGGATCACATGGATCCAGAAGGACGACTCTCCGTTCTGAGACATTGATTAGAGCACAAAATCCAGGGAGACGAAGGTCGATAAATACTCTAATCCTCATGGCCACATAAACCACCATGCTCTCTCTCTCTCTCTCTCTCTCTCTCTCTCTCTGCAAGAGGGTGGGAGAAAGGGAGGGGTGGTAACACTGTGGGTGAGTTCTTGCTGAGAAGCGCAGCTCTTTCACAGCAATTTCACTTCTCGTTTCCCTTCAAGGGCCCATATTTTACTATTTATTAGCAATTAAAACCATTCCACTGGGTTTTCAAAATGTGATGAAGCTACAGCAGAAAAATACTGCTTATAAACTGAAGTGTTTTCCAAACCACTTCGCATCTTTGCTGCAAGCCAATGCTAAAATGGCCAGCCTACACTCACTGCTAGCATGCAGCAACATTGACGGCGGGTGCTAACAATGCTACAGGCCGTTAGCACAGCTAACCGGCACTCACACTGCTACCCAGGGTGTGTATGTGTGTCCCCCCCCCCCCCCCCCCCCAGCTCTGCACGTGGTCTCCTCACCCCTCTGTCTCCCCCTCTCCCCCTCACCTCCCCTCCAGCTCTGCACCTGGTCTCCTCACCCCTCTGTCTCCCCCTCACCCCCCCCCCCCAGCTCTGCACCTGGTCTCCTCACCCCTCTGTCTCCCCCTCACCTCCCTTCCAGCCCAGCACCTGGTCTCCTCACCCCTCTGTCTCCCCCTCACCCCCCCCCCCCAGCTCTGCACCTGGTCTCCTCACCCCTACGTCTCCCCCTAACCTCCCCTTCCACTCACCTCTCTCCCCTCTATCACCTCATAACTGACCTGCACCCGCATCTCTCACCTCACTCCTCATTTCCCAGTCCCTTCCCCTCCTCCCCTCACTGCACCCTTCCTTCCTCCCTCCATCCCTCTGCCTGGGTGGATGCTGCACAGCAAGGTGATCAGGATTCCCATCAGGTGTTTTCTGCCTGCAGTGGAAGATGGAGTCACCATCCATCAGCCCGCTGGGAACAACCTATCGACGGGCGCCATCAGGGGCTCCCTCGGTCGCCTGCTCCACCCAAACACCTCTCCACCCAAACCCCTCCTCCACCTCTCCACCCAAACACCCCTCCTCCACCTCTCCACCCAAACCCCTCCTCCACTTCTCCACCTCTCCACCCAAACACCCCTCCTCCACCTCTCCACCCAAACCCCTCCTCCACCTCTCCACCCAAACACCCCTCCTCCACCTCTGCTCCCAAACCCCTCCTCCACCTCTCCACCTCTCTACCTCTCCACCCAAACACCCCTCCTCCACCTCTCCACCCCTCCATCTGTGTGGAAGAGCAAGTGAGCCATTCATCAAACTGTGCATTGATCAGCGTCGGTTGCATTCACAAGTCAATCATCCTCAGCAAAATAATGGAAGAGAACGGCCTGACAGGCCAGCATCTCTCTCTCTCTCTCTCTCTCTCTCTCTCCGCTCTCTCTCTCTCTCTCTCTATCAAAACAGGCAGGAGGAAGAATCAAGGACATGGATTGATGAATGAATGGAAAGTAACACAGAGGAGGGGGTGTGATGGAGCAGCTCCCTGATTGGCCGACTGGGATTTGCATATTCATGTGTTTTTCTGTGTCACAAACATCTTCACAGCACAACTAAGGCAACAAATACAGTAAGTAACAAACAATAGATTCAAGATTCAAGATTCAAGTATCTTTATTGTCAAATGTGCTACATGGCAGGCATATAGCACAGATGAAATTGCAGTCCTCTCAGACCTGGTGCAAAATAAACAATGGACAGACAAACGGACACCGTACAGACAAAAACACAGAAACACAGAAAAGTATGAAAAAAGTGAGGTAGTGCGTTGATAAATGGAAAATGGAATAGTGCAAAAAAATAGTGCAAAATATATTTGAAACAGTCAAAGGACAATTTTAAAGTGTCATTCAGGATGAGAGTTTGTGAGTGGTGGCGGGAGGGCAATGGTCCGAGGTGGGTGCAGGTTTAAGAGTCTGTGGCAGGGGGGCAGAGGAGGGGGGGGGGGGGGGGCAGGGGCAGAACAGGGAGGGAGTTGAGCCTCCGGACAGCCTGGTGAAAGAAGCTGTCCTTGAGCCTGCTTGAGCCTGCTGGTTCTGGCTGATTCAATAGCACAACAAGTAACAACCAATAACACACACACTCACACACACACAGTAATCTTAATCCTAAACCAGGTGAGATAAAATTAGAGAAAAAGGCAAGGTTTCAAAGTCTGCTCATGCTGCACCGGGTTGAGCTCAGAGTGTACAATACATACACAGAGAAGAACCTGGACACAGAGCTCATGGTCCACCAAACACATGGAGGAGAAGAACCTGGACACAGAGCTCATGGTCCACCAAACACATGGAGGAGAAGAACCTGGACACAGAGCTCATGGTCCACCAAACACATGGAGGAGAAGAACCTGGACACAGAGCTCATGGTCCACCAAACACATGGAGGAGAAGAACCTGTACATATGGCTCACGGCGGCACGGTAAATTGTAACAGAAAAATCAAAGGAAGGTGCCAGGGTTGATTTAGCAGAACATTAATGTGATCGCAATAAAGTGCCAGGGAAGAGTTTTACGGTCACACACTGGGAACTGTCTGGGGGAGGGGGTCCTTGGCTCCAGAGGGGGACAGGGTTATTGGTGTCCTCCCTCAGCACTCTGGGTAATTTACAAGGCCCTTGTTTGGAGACAAGGGGGGAGCCTGCAGACGAAGTGTGAGCCAGAGGGATTGTGTTCAGGTTCAAGTGAAAGCAAATCTTTAATTATACCTTTGCAATATTAAAGCCCATGTCATTTAATATGAAGACACATCAACACACCCAGACGCCAGCAGCTTCGCTTGAGTTGAAGCACTTATTTAAGTTCAAGTTGTTTTCCACCAGAATCTGAATGAAATGCGTTGACAGCGAGGGCGACTGGAGGATATGAAAGCTGGAGAGCGTGGATCTACAGATCAGCTGGGGAGCTTTCTACAGTAAAGAGATGGGATGAATATAGGTGTGGATATGAATGTATGAATATTTTATTTCTATGGAACATACTGGAATAATTCACGTTTGTGTATTTGTGAGCGATTTAAATAATGACGCAGCGTGAAGATGTTTATGCATGACCACCTCCACACGCAGTGTGTGTTACACACTGTGTGTGTTACACAGGGAGTGTGTTACCAGGCAGGGTCTGTGTTACCCACCCAGTTACACAGGGTGTGTGTTACTAGGCAGTGTGTGTGTTAGACTGTGTGTGTGTATTATACAGGGTGTGTTACCAGGCAGTGTGTGTTACACAGTGTGTGTTACACAGGGTGTGTGTTACCCACCCAGTTACACAGGGTGTGTGTTACTAGGCAGTGTGTGTGTTAGACTGTGTGTGTGTATTATACAGGGTGTGTTACCAGGCAGTGTGTGTGTTACACACAGTGTGTGTTACACAGGGTGTGTGTTACTAGGCAGTGTGTGTGTTACACTGTGTGTTACACAGGGTGTGTGATACTAGGCAGTGTGTGTGTTACACTGTGTGTTTGTTACACAGGGTGTGTTAACAGGCAGTGTGTGTTACACAGGGTGTGTGTTACACAGTGTGTGTGTTACACAGTGTGTGTGTTAGACTGTGTGTGTGTATTATACAGGGTGTGTTACCAGGCAGTGTGTGTTACACAGTGTGTGTGTTACACAGGGTGTGTGTTACACAGTGTGTGTTACACAGGGTGTGTGTTACCAGGCAGTGTGTGTGTTACACTGTGTGTGTTAGACAGGGTGTGTGTTACCAGGCAGTGTGTGTGTTACACATGGTGTGTGTTACTAGGCAGTGTGTGTGTGTGTGTGTGTGTGTGTGTGTGTTTGTGTGATTTAATTGATGGGTGTGTGTTAGGGTCCATCATTTGCCCTATTTGGAAATTCAACTTGTACCCACTTTTAAAATGTGACAATACTAATGAAAAGAAAATGTGTAGAATATTAGCTGGATTGAGTAGTATCTAAGGGGTCCACCAAGCCACTGAAGTTGATTCTTATCAGAGTCTGTATCCCCGCTCTGGACAAATCAGTTTTTTGTGAATAACTTCCAAAATAATGTGTTTAGGCCTATAGTGTCATTGAAAGTTGAATATAAATGTGGCTATTGCTCAGCTTCTGGTATCAGTCTGATATCTCTAGCTTCATTGGTTTCTAAAATATTACATTTTTCCTTAAATTTTCTGTTTCTTTGTCCCAATATCCATAAAAAGCAGACGTGAAGGTAGTCTAGTCATGGTCTTATGAAAATCCTTTTTTTCATATTACTTAGCCATCAAATATGCTTTTAATTCTTCAATATAATCTCCATTGCTTTGATGTTTCTAGATCTCAGTTCTTGCTGCTGTCCCAGCTGTAATCATGTCCTCAGATGACTAATGTGGTACATCCAAGATGGCGCATCTGAGCTGCCTTCCAAATGGGATGCAGCAAAACTGCTAATGGCACAACTTGAAATCTTCAACCAGAAAGCAACATTTCAATGATATCCCAGATAAAGGCCATGCAGAAGATAATAGCCTTGTCAGATGAGATTCCAAAGATAAGAGCCATTCCAAAGAACCGGAGGGAGCCACCAGCTTCACAGGATAGACTCCAGAAGATGCAGGTCAAGCTTCAGGAGACGTTTGCCATCTGGCCTTCGAATGTGGAACAGCTCATGAAGAACCAAGAAGATATGACCTCTCCACTCCATGAAAACAGATTGGAAAGCAAACTTTGGTGCTCTGGATAAGATGAGTGATGCACAGGAGAAGAGGAAGGCAGCAGCACAGGCGGTGAGTATTCTGATGATGATGAATCTTTCCAGCAGCCTTCCAAACGACCACACAAACGTGTCAAGAAGACCGGCACCTCAGTTTTCATTCCTCATGACATCCTCAAACGTCCCAAGCTGGTGTCACTAGCCACGAGGATGAAGCTCACCCCATCTCAGCAAGCTGCTTTCACTCAGGGTGTCATCAAAAAAGCTGGTGGAAACTGAAACTGTTGCACTGTCGTATGCAACAACAACATCAACAGCTGACAGATCCCGTAGACAGATAATGAAGCAAATATCAACATCTAACAAGGACAACTGGGAACCTCCTGTGCTGCTTACTGTTCATTGGGACTCAAAGTTAACACCATCTGTGACGACACCAAACAAGTCTGAGGAAAGGTTAGCAGTCTCTGTAGGGAACACCCATGACAGTCAGCTTCTGGGTGTACCGTCCTACACACCTGGCAGTGGTCGAGGCTGTGGAGTCATCATCAGTGACCCGACATACAACCTGCTGGAGGAGTGGAAGTGTGAAGACCGAGTGGTCAACATGGCCTTTGACACAACAGCATCCAACACTGGCCATCTATCCACAGCCTGCATCAGCACCCAGGAGAAGGTAGGTTGTGCTCTCTTGTGGTCCGCCTGCAGGCATCATGTTGGCGAGGTTGTGCTGGACCATGTCTTCACAGACCTCAACATTGAAGCATCTAAATACCCAGAGGGGGCTCTCTCTTCGAGGTTTAAGAAGAATTTCTCTCTCTACCTGAGAGGGAACCACAGGACTTGTGCAGACTCGATGTGACGATCTTATTCTGCTGCAGCCCGGAAGGTAATTCAGTCTACAGGATCATGCGTGATGACAACTTGGAATTCGTAGAGCTGTGCCTAGTATTCCAGAGGAGAGACCATTCTCTTTCATTATGCAATTTCCCTCAGGGATCATTAAAGTATGTCTGTCTGTCTGTCTTTCAAGCAACCAGGGGCCATGCATCGGGTTCACTGGATGGCTTAAGTTGTTGTATTCCATCAAGATCTCTCTGCTCCAGGGTCAAATTGAAGGATTACCAATTTGCTTGCAATTTACCAATGTGCGCCTCACCCCGAGCGCTACCAGGGGACCTTCAACAGGCTGCAGCCCAGGGTCCCCACACTAACACCTCACTGGAACACCAGGGTCCCCACACTAACACCTCACTGGAACACCAGGGTCCCCACACCACCACCTCACTGGAACACCAGGGTCCCCACACTAACACCTCACTGGAACACCAGGGTCCCCACACTAACACCTCACTGGAACACCAGGGTCCCCACACCACCACCTCACTGGAACACCAGGGTCCCCACACCACCACCTCACTGGAACACCAGGGTCCCCACACTAACACCTCACTGGAACACCAGGGTCCCCACACCACCACCTCACTGGAACACCAGGGTCCCCACACTAACACCTCACTGGAACACCAGGGTCCCCACACTAACACCTCACTGGAACACCAGGGTCCACACACCACCACCTCACTGGAACACCAGGGTCCCCACACCACCACCTCACTGGAACACCAGGGTCCACACACCACCACCTCACTGGAACACCAGGGTCCCCACACTAACACCTCACTGGAACACCAGGGTCCCCACACTAACACCTCACTGGAACACCAGGGTCCCCACACCACCACCTCACTGGAACACCAGGGTCCCCACACTAACACCTCACTGGAACACCAGGGTCCCCACACTAACACCTCACTGGAACACCAGGGTCCCCACACCACCACCTCACTGGAACACCAGGGTCCCCACACCACCACCTCACTGGAACACCAGGGTCCCCACACTAACACCTCACTGGAACACCAGGGTCCCCACACTAACACCTCACTGGAACACCAGGGTCCCCACACCACCACCTCACTGGAACACCAGGGTCCCCACACTAACACCTCACTGGAACACCAGGGTCCCCACACTAACACTTCAATGGAACACCAGGGTCCACACACTAACACCTCACTGGAACACCAGGGTCCCCACACCACCACCTCACTGGAACACCAGGGTCCCCACACTAACACCTCACTGGAACACCAGGGTCCCCACACTAACACCTCACTGGAACACCAGGGCCCCCACACTAACACCTCACTGGAACACCAGGGTCCCCACACTAACACCTCACTGGAACACCAGGGTCCCCACACTAACACCTCACTGGAACACCAGGGTCCCCACACTAACACCTCACTGGAACACCAGGGTCCCCACACTAACACCTCACTGGAACACCAGGGTCCCCACACTAACACCTCACTGGAACACCAGGGTCCCCACACTAACACCTCACTGGAACACCAGGGTCCCCACACTAACACCTCACTGGAACACCAGGGTCCCCACACTAACACCTCAATGGAACACCAGGGTCCCCACACCACCACCTCACTGGAACACCAGGGTCCCCACACCACCACCTCAATGGAACACCAGGGTCCCCACACTAACACCTCACTGGAACACTGGAGTAAGGCATGGCATCTTTTCTACTCATCTTCCCCTTTCTCACCTCCTTATCATCCTGTTCTCCCCAGGTGAGCACAGATCCATACCCCCTCTGTCTGTCTGTCTGTCTTTCTGTCTGTCTGTCTCTCTGTCTGTCTGTTCTATGATTCAGCACTGGGATGTGATGGCTCCGGGTCAGCACCAGGACAGAGAGCAGAGCCGACGGGTCCAGCTGATTACTGGGACCACTCTGAACCGCTGGGCTTCCCCACGGAGGGCGCTGAACCCCACCAGAGGCCTGACGGTGCCACGGGAATGGGCCTCTTCAGTTAGCATAGCACAGGGTTAGCGATTCTGTCTCTGTAGCATTAGCAACGACTGATCACAGGGGTGTGGAGGTGGGGGTCACAGTGTGCCTGGAGGTGGGGAGCGGGGCTGTGTGCCCTGGGTGACAGGGTTCTGTGGTCCTCACACACCGGGCTGCTCCACATCAGTAAGTACAGCCGGGCTGTGGTCCTCACACACCGGGCTGCTCCACATCAGTAAGTACAGCCGGGCTGTGGTCCTCACACACCTGGCTGCTCCACATCAGTAAGTACAGCCGGGCTGTGGTCCTCACACACCTGGCTGCTCCACATCAGTAAGTACAGCCGGGCTGTGGTCCTCACACACCTGGCTGCTCCACATCAGTAAGTACAGCCGGGCTGTGGTCCTCACACACCTGGCTGCTCCACATCAGTAAGTACAGCCGGGCTGTGGTCCTCACACACCGGGCTGCTCCACATCAGTAAGTACAGCCGGGCTGTCGGAGGGCTGGCAGCCAGTCAATCAATCATCACATTGATTTCTACACAAACCACACACACACATGAACACGCACACACACACAAACAAAGATTTTAATCACACCTACCTATACATGTGAAGTTTGTAAATTAACTTTACTAACCCCCCCCTCCACATACACACACACACACATACTAACACACACACACACTCAGACTACGCACAGACACACACACACAGACACACATAAACACACTCAATCCAATCTCATAACTGTCCCTGACCCATGGCCTGATGGGTAATTTCCTCCTGACCCCTGACCTCTTTTACAGCAAAGCATCATGGGAAATGGCCTACTCCATCAATCAGCAGTAACCAAGACAACAAAACACACACACACACACACACACACCCTGAACCCTGCATCTTCCCCACCAGCAGTCTGACATGAATGGCTCCATGTGGGTACCTCCCGCCTGGAGCCTGACTGAGAGCTTTCAGACCTGATGAAGACCAAGGGGAAGATAATGAGAGGATCTGAGAAGATGAAACAGAATTCAGAGAGAGAGAGAGAGAGAGAGAGAGAGAGAGAGAGAGGACTGAAAGTGAGAAGAGGAGAAAGTGAGACAGGGATGAAGGGGTGAATGCAGGGGAGAGAAGGAAGAGAGAAGGATTCTGTTTCTCCTTATCTCTAACTCTAGATAGAGCTAGAGATAGTGTGAAACAGAGAGAGGGGAGGGAGGGAGAGGAAGAGATGGAGGGATAGAAAGAGAGGGAGGAGTATCGGAGTAATGTTGTCTGCTGTCCCAGGGATGAGACACATAGAGGACTTTATTGGGACAAACACCTTTCACCTAAAGAGCCTCACAAAGACGAACCCTCCGGAAACACCGGTGGAATACACAATCATTCATGTTTCCTCTTTGGCAAAGAAAGTGTCAGCTTTTTGTTTTGATGCAGAACAAAATCCTTCAAATTTGCTAAAAGTGTGTGTGTGTGTGTGTGTGTGTGTGCGTGTGTGTGCATGTATTGGCGTGACAGACAGATGGTATGATAGAGAGGAGAGGCCCAGGGGAATGGAGTCATCAGCTATGAGGCAACCTAAAGGGTGAACCCATGATATCAACACCAAACCTGCGGCATGCCACCAAGCCCTGTGTCCAAAACATGGACAGACACACACACGCACGCATGCACGCACGCGCACACACACGCACACGCACACACACGCACGCACGCGCACACACGCACACGCACACACGCACACAAAGAAACTATACACCCTCCATAGAAGTCTCCAAAGGACTTGTAACCAATGTTAAAATGTCCCCCCCTCTGAACTACAGCGACCACACGTTCTTTAAAGTAGTTCTTCATGTCATCCCATGACTGACCTGGATTGACCTGGCTCGTGGACATGGAAGTCACAGGGACAACCTGGTGACATCACCGAAAACCATGACATCACATCGGCCCGAAGCAGACCTCCTCCCTGACGTCTCTTCAGTGTGTAGTCCAGATCATCCCAGCCTCAGCAGCACCAGATCCTCACCTCCAGACTTCCACAAGCCACTGAGTCTCGAATCTTCTCCCCTGTTCACCACACATTGTTCACATCCCCTCATCACTCACCCTCTCTCCTACACCCTTCTCTCCTACACCCCGTTCTCCTGCATCCTTCTCTCCTACATCCTCATGAACTCCTTATATTCGTCTTTCTCCTCCACACACACACACACACACACACACACACACGGGGGGGGGGGGGGGGGGGGGGCAGAGAGGAGAGGAGGAGGAGAGGAGAGAGGGGGAGGTGTGGTGTAATGGTGCTGTCTGATAAACATAAGAAGAAGGATTAAAGCAAGAGAGGGAGAGAGGGGGAGTGAGAGAGGGGTAAACAGAACAATAACAACAACAACAATAACAGTGTTGTGTAAGCGTAGCTGAACGGCAGCCAGGGGATTTAAACAAGACAGCTGTAAACAAGGGCAGTGTGAGACACACACACACACACACACACCAGATGGTCTTGAAGGAATTATGACAGACCGAGCGATCTGACAGTGCGCCTACTCAAACAGGCTAGCATAACGCTGCTAATACAGCTTTGGGCTACCTCTGAGCTCCCATGGCAGCTACACTGAGGCAGGCCCAGCTACAGTATGCCCACAGCATTCAGGCTAGCCCTATGCTACACTGAGGCAGGCCCAGCTACAGTATGCCCACAGCATCCAGGCTAGCCCTATGCTACACTGAGGCAGGCCCAGCTACAGTATGCCCACAGCATTCAGGCTAGCCCTATGCTACACTGAGGCAGGCCCAGCTACAGTATGCCCACAGCATTCAGGCTAGCCCTATGCTACACTGAGGCAGGCCCAGCTACAGTATGCCCACAGCATTCAGGCAAGCCCTATGCTACACTGAGGCAGGCCCAGCTACAGTATGCCCACAGCATTCAGGCTAGCCCTATGCTACACTGAGGCAGGCCCAGCTACAGTATGCCCACAGCATTAAGGCTAGCCCTATGCTACACTGAGGCAGGCCGAGCTACAGTATGCACACAGCATTCAGGCTAGCCCTATGCTACACTGAGGCAGGCCCAGCTACAGTATGCCCACAGCATTCAGGCTAGCCCTATGCTACACTGAGGCAGGCCCAGCTACAGTATGCACACAGCATTCAGGCTAGCCCTATGCTACACTGAGGCAGGCCCAGCTACAGTATGCACACAGCGTTCAGGCTAGCCCTATGCTACACTGCAACATAGCAGAAGCTAAAGTTTCCGGACCACGCCGGCCTGATGCGTGTGTGATGCGGGCCTGTCTCTGAGCCGCTGTAGGAGAGGTAGGAGCCAGAGGACTGTGTTCTTTAGAAGACCAAAGTCCACTGGATATCCTCTCTGTGACGTCTGTTGTTATTGACCAGAGGTTTAGGCGCCCGCCTCATGTGGAGTGAAACGGATGGAGGGAATTAGAGAATTGAAATCACATTACCTGTTGGGTTGAGGGAGGAACCACAGCAGCACATGGAAGAGAAGAAACACAGAGAGCAGGCTAGTCAGCGTCAGGTAACCTCCACAACCAGGGCCCTTACTTAGTCATAGGTGTGGGAATTCTCTGTACAGCCAAGCAGAAATCAGTAAACTAAATGTGACAAACAAGGAAAAACTATCAGCCTACCTGTCTGTATAACACCTACATGCACACACTTTTCCTGAATACATTAACATCATCGCCTGACCGGACTCTTCCTCAAGGCTAGCCAGACGTGTTAGCGAGCTTTAGCAACCACCCCTTCAACCTAAACAGGTTGGGTGGTTTTTTTTTTGGGGGGGGGGGGATTTTTTTTAAATCAAGCCTAATCTGACTGCTTTCTCCTGCCCAGGCCATAATCAACATACTGGCAGAGGAAGACCTCTGGATTCACTGGAACATGGAACAGTGTAGGCGCATTGAGGCGGTTGCTCAGGTCAGGTTGTGGGTTCACAGACCTGTCCAGTCTGCAGGAGCCATGGATCTTAATCGTAAATGTCTCTTTAGATAAGAGACAGCTAAATGAATAACAAATGATCACAAATAATTTAAATGACATTCACATTCTAATGAGTGCAGAATGGATTACATAATCGTAACTGGTCATGTGACATTGGTGACCAATCACAGAGCAGAGTTTCTCAGACAAAGGTTTCTGTTACAGTGTCATTGATTTTTGTCCTGCGGAAGCAGAAGACGCAAGCTCCAGACAGCCGTCCGGTCCCTCTATATATAGACCTCCTCTAGGCATGCATCCTGGCCTGCAGCATCATCTCATGGCCTCAGTGGCCTCTGGGCCGTGCTCAGGAGAGACTCCTTCAGAATGTTGTTTCCATGCTTGGATTGTTCTCAGCAGACCTGAAAGCGGCCTTGGAGTGAAGAGTTCAAAGCTCTGACTCAATGTCACGTAGAGGAATATGATCTGCCGATATGTCCACAGCTATGCTGGCTCCATCAGGACGCCCACGTTACATACCACAGAATATGAGTTAGAATCACATGCTACATCAACATGTGTGTTAGCATGTCTTCAGAGGCCAGTGCGCTGACAGGATGAGATGAAGATCAAAGCTTCACACAACGGTTCTCTGAGCTGCTCAGCATGTTGGAATGACAGCAGTGGGAAATCATATTGACAAGATTAATACGAAAATAACACAAAATTAATACGCATCACGTTAACGTGCAGTAGCGCACACACAGCCATGTGCGTGTGTGTGCGTGTATGTGTGTGTGTGTGTGTGTGTGTGTGTGTGTATGTGTGTGTGTGTGTGTGTGTGTGTGTATGTGTGTGTGTGTGTGTGTGTGTGTGTGTGTGTGTGTGTGTGTGTATGTGTGTGTGTATGTGTGTGTGTGTGTATGTGTGTGTGTGTGTGTGTGTGTGTGTGTGTGTATGTGTATGTGTATGTGTGTGTGTGTGTGTGTGTGTGTGTATGTGTGTGTGTGTGTATGTGTGTGTGTGTGTGTGTGTGTGTGTGTGTGTGTGTGTGTGTATGTGTGTGTGTGTGTGTGTATACGGATGAAAAAATGTTTCAACAGAAAGCAACAGCCTGACAGTCCAGCATCTACAGTGTATTCCTTTTGAAAACCTCTCTCTCTCTCTCTCTCTCTCTCTCTCTCTCTCTCTCTCTCTCTCTCTCTCTCTCTCTCTCTCTCTCTCTCTCTCTCTCTCTCTCTCTCTCTCTCTCTCTCTCTCTCTCTCTCTCTCTCTCTCTCTCTCTCTCTCTCTCTCTCTCTCTCTCTCTCTCTCTCTCTCTCTCTCTCTCTCTCTCTCTCTCTCTCATAACTGATTAATAATATAATATGATTAAAATGCAGCCAGGAGGGGATGAGATTATAATTATGAACCCTGCTGCTCTCCAGCGTACAATACAATATACAAACAACTCACTCACACAAAGACACGCAGACACACGCCAGCTCACTGTGCACGTGGTGGTTTCATCCAGACAAAGTAGACCACAAAGAACATATGCAGCATTTAGATGTATTATTCAGACATGTGATATATCATGAACATGTGATATGTCATGAACATGACCCTGACCAGGACCAGGACCCTGGTCCCTGTGGAGCCCAGCCCCCCCTGGGGCCGCGATGCGGGACAGACTGCAGCAGGACTGTGCGCCACTGTGGCGTGGTCTGGGTTTAGTCATCTCAGAGAGACAGGTCTGGGTTTAGTCCTCTCAGAGAGACAGGTCTGGGTTTAGTCCTCTCAGAGAGACGGGTCTGGGTTTAGTCGTCTCAGAGAGACAGGTCTGGGTTTAGTCTTCTCAGAGAGACAGGTCAGTGTTTAGTCATTTCAGAGAGACAGGTCAGTGTTTAGTCCTCTCAGAGAGACAGGTCAGTGTTTAGTCCTCCTCTCAGAGAGACAGGTCAGTGTTTAGTCCTCCTCTCAGAGAGACAGGTCAGTGTTTAGTCCTCCTCTCAGAGAGACAGGTCAGTGTTTAGTCCTCCTCTCAGAGAGACTGTGGTCACAGGGCTGTCTGGTAGCAGGGTGCGTTACACAAGCAGTGGTTCAGCAGTGGTTTAGTCGACTTCCTTGATCATCAGCTTATTATTTTCGGTCATTTATCAAGAAAGAAGAAAAAAAATCAAAATTCTCTGATTTCAGCTTCTCAAATGTGAATATTTCCTGGCTTCTTTAGTCCGACAGTAAGCTAAATATCTTTGGGTTGTGGATGAATCAAGACATTTTCTCACATTTTGTGGACCAAACAACTGATCGACGAAGTGAGAAAACAGCGATAGATTAATTAATAATGAAAATAAGCGTTTGTTTCAGCCCTAGTTCTATTCATGCACCATTACTGTTCGCCTTCTGAGCTGTTGGCCCCAAACTCGCGTCATGTCGTTAAACTGTTGATGTCATAAAGTGCTGTGTATGCACTGGCAGGAAGTGGCACCTCACTAGCAGGAAGTGGCACCTCACTGGCAGGAAGTGGCACCTCACTGGCAGGAAGTGGCGCCTCACTGGCAGGAAGCGGCACCTCACTGGCAGGAAGCAGTGCCTCACTGGCAGGAAGCGGCACCTCACTGGCAGGAAGCGACGCCTCACTGGCAGGAAGCGGCACCTCACTGGCAGGAAGCGGCACCTCACTGGCAGGAAGCGGCACCTCACTGGCAGGAAGTGGCACCTCACTGGCAGGAAGTGGCGCCTCACTGGCAGGAAGTGGCACCTCACTGGCAGGAAGTGGCACCTCACTCGCAGGAAGCGGTGCCTCACTGGCAGGAAGCGGCGCCTCACTGGCAGGAAGCGGCGCCTCACTGGCAGGAAGCAGTGCCTCACTGGCAGGAAGCGGTGCCTCACTGGCAGGAAGCGGCGCCTCACTGGCAGGAAGCGGCACCTCACTGGCAGGAAGTGGCGCTCTGTAAGCCGCTGAAAGGCCGTTTGTTTTCCCAGGTCAGCAGCTGTGAGTCTGTTGGGTGTTTCTGTTTTTCATTCATTTAATTTAATTACTTTTGCCAAGGAGGTCATGAGTTCACCCTTTTCTGAAAAGAAAAGGAACAAACACACTCTTTACTAATAATGACTTTTATAGTTTCTACAAATTAATACAGAATCTGAAACGTGTTCCATTATTGTAAGAGTGAAATGTGTTGTGTAAACACAGGTTTACACACCATAATTGAGCAAACAAGTTTAGAAAGTGTTTTCAATCTTCCTTATTGTCATTGTACTGCAACAGCAACATTATGCTGTCCCTCTGATATTATACACTAAAGAGCAATATAAAAATACAAATAGAAACATCTATTGGTACATCACAATGCTCCATATTGACACACGATGGATCAGAACACAGACATGATGGACGAAACCAGTCCCAATCCGGCCTCCATCCTGAGACTGGGCGCAATCAGTAGGGGTGCAATTCATTTGCACCCTCAGCACATGGGGTGCCTGAAGTACATACCTATCAAGGTGTCTTCACAGAAACCTTCCTTCACAGGCCCTGTGGGTCACCCCTGATGTTTAAACACAGAGACAACCTTCTGAACTCCTTGGTGGTCTCCTTACAAAGCAGCAAACTGTGATCACAACTCAACATTCCAGTCATAGGAGCAACAAACATAATCCCCAGTCACAGATTTGTCAACATGATATGATCTTATTTCCGGTCCTGTTATGTTCTCTCCATGTGGGTTTGTAGGCTTCATGGTGTACTGCACCTTCATTTGGTTTAACCAAAGGAACACAGCATGGAGTCATGGAAACTGTTATTCAGATTCTGATATTCAGCCACAGAGCGACTGGATCCAATAAGGCTTGTCATTTGCATGTGTTCCTCAAACAAATCCATGAATAGAAAATCAATGGATGCCCTTTGATTAAAATGACTTCCAGGAACTGCTCTTTATGTTGGTGTTGATGATAAACTGATCCAGTGTTCTGCAGCTTTCCCTCCAGACAGAACACGCCCACTGAACCACAAGTGTTTGACCTTCTGTTCACCGAGAAAGGTTGGACATGCACCTTAGGGCTGCATTGAAGCATGTGTCTCTACTCTTCAGATCTCACCAATGGCATGAACACTTGTGAGTTTGAAATATATACATTGAGTTTGGAATAAGCTTGGTGAAGGCTCCATCCACTGTTTCTGACCGCCCCTCACTAATGAATCTAGAACATGCTGAGCACAACTTCAAGTCACTTCTAAAGTAGGCTTACTCACGCACACTAAACTGGAGTCATCAAAATAATCAACCTCTTGCTCTGTCTTGAATCCCAGCACAACTGGGATCTCATTCTGAACACTCCATCACCTTGATGGGTTTAAACTGCATCACGTGGGATTCATGTTCCCCGTCTCTATGATATGAATTGTTGGTCCTCTGTCTCTGATACATTAATATCTAACTAACTTTGATTTCAATTATTGGGGTCACCATAATGGATGCAGGTGGTGTAACTAGAGGAGTATGGAGGAGGTGGTAACTAGAGGAGGTGGTAACTAGGAGGTGGTAACTAGAGGATGTGGTAACTAGGGGAGGATGGAGGAGGTGATAACTAGAGGAGGTGGTAACTAGGAGGTGGTAACTAGAGGAGGTGGTAACTAGAGGAGGTGGTAACTAGGAGGTGGTAACTAGAGGATGTGGTAACTAGAGGATGTGGTAACTAGAGGAGGTGTTAACTAGAGGAGGATGGAGGAGGTGGTAACTAGAGGATGTGGTAACTAGGAGGTGGTAACTAGAGGAGGTGGTAACTAGAGGATGTGGTAACTAGAGGATGTGGTAACTAGAGGAGGTGGTAACTAGAGGAGTATGGAGGAGGTGGTAACTAGAGGATGTGGTAACTAGGAGGTGGTAACTAGAGGAGGTGGTAACTAGAGGATGTGGTAACTAGGAGGTGGTAACTAGAGGATGTAGTAACTAGGAGGTGGTAACTAGAGGATGTGGTAACTAGAGGATGTGGTAACTAGGAGGTGGTAACTAGGAGGTGGTAACTAGGAGGTGGTAACTAGAGGATGTGGTAACTAGAGGATGTGGTAACTAGAGGATGTGGTAACTAGGAGGTGGTAACTAGGAGGTGGTAACTAGGAGGTGGTAACTAGAGGATGTGGTAACTAGAGGATGTGGTAACTAGGAGGTGGTAACTAGAGGATGTGGTAACTAGAGGATGTGGTAACTAGAGGAGGTGGTAACTAGGAGGTGGTAACTAGGAGGTGGTAACTAGGAGGTGGTAACTAGAGGAGGTGGTAACTAGAGGAGGATGGAGGAGGTGGTAACTAGAGGAGGTGGTAACTAGAGGATGTGGTAACTAGGAGGTGGTAACTAGAGGAGGTGGTAACTAGAGGAAGTGGTAACTAGAGGAGGATGGGGGAGGTGGTAACTAGAGGAGGTGGTAACTAGGAGGTGGTAACTAGAGGAGGTGGTAACTAGAGGAGGATGGGGGAGGTGGTAACTAGAGGATGAGGTAACTAGGAGGTGGTAACTAGAAGATGTGGTAACTAGGGGAGGATGGAGGAGGTGGTGAGGGAAATGTCTCTCCTCTGCAGATGTTTATTCATGGTTATGTGACGGAATCACATTAGGAGTGTTTCCAGCCTTATGGGCCTTACACACACACACACACACACACACACACACACACACACACACACACACACACACACACACACACACACACACACACACACACACACACACACACACACACACACACACACACACACACACACACACACGTTCACAAGTGAACACTTAAAAAAAACACATTTCTTGTTTTTGGCTTAAGGGGAATGGAATGGAGTGAGAGCAGATCTCACTGAATTATAGAGAGAGAGGGAGAGACAGAGAGAGAGACGAAATGAGGCAGGACATAGGAGATAGGAGAGGACATAGGGGGCTGAAGAGGAATGTACTAAAACAAAATGAATCGATGTATAATCCTGTTGTTTTCCAGCCTGCAGAATCATGCCCTACTTTCAATGATCTCTCCCTCTCTCTCACTCTCTTTATATATAATATATATTCAATTCAATTCAATTCAAGTATCTTCAAGTATCAATTCAAGTATATTGTTAAATGTGCTACATGGCAGGCATATAGCACAGATGAAATTGCAGTCCTCTCAGACCTGCGGTGCAAAATAAACAATGGACAGACAAACGGACACCGTACAGACAAAAACACAGAAACACAGAAAAGTATTAAAAATATATATATATATATATATATATTATATTAAATATATATATATATATATATATATATATATATATATATATATATATTATATTAAATATATATATATATATATATATATATATACATACATATATATACATATATATATATACACACACATTTACACACTGTGTGTGTGTGTGAGGGCAGTAAGAGTCCTGACCTCCATGAGTCAACTGGGTTAATCCCTGTTATTCTCCAAACCCAGAAGATCCCATCTGGCTTTTCTGTGTGTGTGTGAGTGTGCTGCTAGCTCGTTGTGTAGCGTGTTGTTAGCGTGTTGTGTGCATGTTGTTAGCGTGACGTGTAGCCTGCCGAGTGGCTGTGCAGGGTCTCTGCAGGGAAGCGTCTCTCAGTGGGACTCTAAGTGTTAGTTGTGGAGTCACACACACACACACACACACACACACACACACACACACACACACACACACACACACACACACACACACACACACACACACACACACACACACACACACACACACACACACACACACACACACACACACACACACACAGGAAATCAAACCAAGCTTTTCAGAGATCAGATGAAGCATCCTTCATCTGCATTGCTCATGGTCCCGCCCTCCTCTCCTCTTTAATGAGGGAATGGTTTGAAACGGCCAGATGTTTTGAACATCATCCAGGTACGTCCACAACATCGACACACTCAGAGCAGACTCTTTCTATCAGTTCAGCTCCCTGTTCTCCTGATTAAACACATTACAAGTCAAAACAGGATCAGTACCTCATACACCACACACACCGCCTGCCTCCTGGTCAAGAACCACACACACACACGCACGCACACACACACACGCACGCACACACGCACGCACGCACGCAGGCCGGCTCCATCAGCCCCTGCTTCAAGATGCAGGGCGCTCCAGACCGAGAGACCGACCAGCGGTCCGGGCTCCAGACCGAGAGAGCGACCAGCGGTCCGGGCTCCAGACCGAGAGAGCGACCAGCGGTCCAGGCTCCTTCAGGAGGACCTGAGTGACCCGACGGACTGCAGGAGGAGCCGACCACAGGCTGGTGGAGCAGGCTGACTCCAGCTGCTGACGTCCTCTCCATCAAAAGCCCACAGAAGCCTCGGAGGAAGCCAGAGGGCCCGGGGCAGCCCCAGGCTCACCAGGGGGCCCAGCAGCAGCAGGACCAGCGACCCAGAGAACCCCCGCCAACACCCCAGCGCTCGTCTGCTCGCCGCCTTTTTCATTTCCCTTTTTTTTTTCCATCAGCGGCTGAAACAGAAGCCGTAATGAACAGCGGGTCAAGCAGCTCCAGCCTGGACCAGCCTGGACCTGGACCAGCCTGGACCTGGACCAGCCTGGACCAGCCGCCTCCAGGAGACAGAGCGGACGCGTTTACTGACTGAGGCAAGAAATCGATAAGGAACGGAAGAAGTGCAAGAGCACAAAAAGTAACAAGGAGAAGCAGAAGAAAGAGAACTCAGCAGTACTCCTGTTCTGGTGGTGAAGCTGAAACAGAGGTCAGCCTGCCTCTCTCTCTCTCTCTCTCTCTCTCTCTCTCTCTCTCTCTCTCTCTCTCTCTCTCTCTCTCTCTCTCTCTCCTCTCTCTCTCTCTCTCTCTCTCTCTCTCTCTCTCTCTCTCTCTCTCTCTCTCTCTCTCTCTCTC
Source organism: Urophycis tenuis (assembly GCA_036785325.1). NCBI lineage: Eukaryota > Metazoa > Chordata > Actinopteri > Gadiformes > Phycidae > Urophycis > Urophycis tenuis. Next base: position 17,153,728 of record JAXIVH010000002.1, on the reverse strand, counting down.
TCTCTCTCTCTCTCTCTCTCTCTCTCCCTCCCTCCCTCTCTCCCTCTCCCTCCCCCCCGTCTCTCTCCACCTGTCTGTCTCACAGGCAGCCAGACATGAGAGTTAAAGGACCCCCCCTCCCCTGTTCTTCATAAAGTCAATACAACTGCTTCAGTTAGATAGAGTGCTGTAACCCAAGGGGTCAGAGGTCAACCGCATTCATAGGCCAAAGGACTGTTCGTGTGTGTGTCTTAAAGAGTAGCTGAGTAGCTGGGCGATATGTGTGTGTGTGTGTGTGTGTGTGTGTGTGTGTGTGTGTGTGTGTGTGTGTGTGTGTGTGTGTGTGTGTGTGTGTGTGTGTGTGTGTGTGTGTGTGCGTGTGTGTTAGCCTTTATCTACGTTTACTTTACACACACACACCGTCTTGGTTCAGTACTCGGCCCTCTCTGGCACACTGGAACCACCAGCTCACCTCCATTAACTCCAGCCCGGGAAGTGACACCTCTCCTGGGAGAGCAGTGTACTCTACTCCCTGGTCCAGGGCCTAGTGGGTCAGCCTCTACAACAGGGCTGGAGCCTAAATGTAATTTGATCAATCATCCTTTCATCACATTTCTACCCACAGCCCGTGAGATCCTTCAACCTGGAATTCCTCCCTCCAATGCTCAGTCCAATGCTGTCACCACACAGCCCCGCAGCAACCAATCACAGCCCCGCAGCAACCAATCACAGCCCCGCAGCAACCAATCACAGCCCCGCAGCAACCAATCACAGCCCCGCAGCAACCAATCACAGCCCCGCCGCAACCAATCACAGCCCCGCAGCAACCAATCAAATCAATCAAAAGCTCTGACAGAAAGACACACAGCCGGTGGGCGACAGAGCCGACAGCCTGACGGGCTCCCTGGAGGCCCGCGGCCCGGCCACTCACTGAGGCTGGCTGAAGGTAACCGGCTAGCTTCAGGTAACCGGCTAGCTTCAAGGTAACCGGCTAGCTTCAAGGTAACCGGCTAGCTTCAGGTAACCGGCTAGCTTCAGCTGAAGGTAACCGGCTAGCTTCAAGGTAACCGGCTAGCTTCAGCTGAAGGTAACCGGCTAGCTTCAAGGTAACCAGCTAGCTTCAGCTGAAGGTAACCGGCTAGCTTCAGCTTCAGGTAACCGGCTAGCTTCAAGGTAACCGGCTAGCTTCAAGGTAACCGGCTAGCTTCAGCTGAAGGTAACCGGCTAGCTTCAAGGTAACCGGCTAGCTTCAGCTGAAGGTAACCGGCTAGCTTCAGCTGAAGGTAACCAGCTAGATTCAAGGTAACCAGCTAGCTTCAGCTGAAGGTAACCAGCTAGCTTCAAGGTAACCGGCTAGCTTCAGCTGAAGTTAACCAGCTAGCTTCAAGGTAACCGGCTAGCTTCAGCTGAAGGTAACCGGCTAGCTTCAGCTGAAGGTAACCGGCTAGCTTCAGCTGAAGGTAACCAGCTAGCTTCAAGGTAACCGGCTAGCTTCAGCTGAAGGTAACCGGCTAGCTTCAGCTGAAGGTAACCAGCTAGCTTCAAGGTAACCGGCTAGCTGAAGCTAGCCGGTTACCTTGAAGCTAGCCGGTTACCGGTAGTCAGTATGTACCGGTTGCCGGTACATACTGACTGCTACATACTAATACAGAAGATGGTGACAATGACTGATATGAAACAATATCAATGACTTGTCTTATTATATTATTCAACACACCACCTCTGAGCTCATCATTCTGATATTCTATTTAAAATCCTCTCATCTCTGTACCATGCTCAGAGGAGACCCCCTACTGCAGGGGGAGGGAGAGGGGAGAGAGACAGAGAGAGAAGGAGAGAGAGGGAGGGAGATAGAGCTGGTGAAGGGGGGGAGAAAGGGGGGTGACTATATCTCAGTGGAAAGGAAGAGTTTGCAGAAAGCGTAAGAGAAGGAGAGCAAGAGTGAAAGAGAGAGTGAGAGAGAAAGGAAGGAGGAAGGGAGGAGATACTGAGAAAGAGTGGGAGAGTCAGCGGAAATATACAGATAGAGAGAGAGAGAGACAACAGAAATGGTGAGAGAGCGGGAGAGAGAGGCAGAGAGACAGTTCTAGGAAGTGTTGTTCCAGAGCACTCTGTCAGCTCTCTGACACCAGACCAGCAGAGAGAAAACTAGACAAGGTCTGCTTGTATCTGATACCTTGATGTGTGAAACACACACAAGTACACACACACGCGCACACACACACACACACACACACACACACACACACACACACACACACACACACACACACACACACACACACACACACACACACACACACACACACACACACAAGCTGCAGCTAACAGCATACCTGTGCTCTCCTCTCATCATATTCTGACACATCTTCGTATTCTAAAAGCATATATTTAATCCATCCGTAGATCTGCATATTCTGCTGTATCTGCTGCAAAAAAGCAGCCTAAAAATATTGTGGGTGTTTAAATTTCAGATTGTTAAATTTTAGCTAATTTGCTGCATAAACAGTTTTAATCTCCAGTTCTAATCTACAGATAATGAACCACTGAGCAGAAACACATAAACGCTTTAACCAGACAAAGACCAAATTAGTGGAATAAAAACAGGGGAAAAATATCACAATTAAATCATAAGTACTTGTAATTTAGCCGATTAATGAGGATTACACACAAGCATCTTTCAGCGGGGGAAATAGGCCTAATTACTCATAACAATTGCAACTCTGACTCTTTTAAAGGTGTACTATTTCATTCAAACTAATTATAGATCAAAGACACTTTCCTCCCTGCTAGTCTACTAGCCGCTAGCAGCTAGCTGCTACAGGCTAACAGAGATTCAAGATTCAAGATTCAAGTATCTTTATTGTCAAATGTGCTACATGGCAGGCATATAGCACAGATGAAATTGCAGTCCTCTCAGACCTGGTGCAAAACAGAGGTTGCAGCTGCAAACATGCTAATGGGGGGGGGGGCTCCTGACAGGAGAGATCATGATTACAGAGCTGATGGGTGCCATGTTCATACGGGTGCTGGGTGTTCATCTGAGCTGGGGCACGGAAAACCCACTTAGGCCTGTGGCCAGGAGACCTCCTCATCAGAGAGACGACCATGAGCACCTCCTCATCAGAGAGACAACCACTAGCACCTCCTCATCACCAGAGAAAACCACTAGCACCTCCTCATCAGAGAGACAACCACTAGCACCTCCTCATCAGAGAGACAACCATGAGCACCTCCTCATCACCAGAGACAACCATGAGCACCTCCTCATCACCAGAGACAACCATGAGCACCTCCTCATCACCAGAGACAACCATGAGCACCTCCTCATCAGAGAGACGACCATGAGCACCTCCTCATCACCAGAGACAACCATGAGCACCTCCTCATCACCAGAGACAACCATGAGCACCTCCTCATCAGAGAGACGACCATGAGCACCTCCTCATCACCAGAGACGACCATGAGCACCTCCTCATCACCAGAGACAACCATGAGCACCTCCTCATCAGAGAGACGACCATGAGCACCTCCTCATCACCAGAGACGACCATGAGCACCTCATCATCACCAGAGACAACCATGAGCACCTCCTCACCAGAGAGACGACCACTAGCACCTCCTCATCACCAGAGACGAACGCGTGATTGGACAGAACCAGAAGGGCCGTGTGATTGGACAGAAGCAGAAGGGGGCGTTTCTCCTTCAGCCGTCAGGGCTTGTCGGTTAACAAGTGTTGTCGTTAAGGCCTAATTAACATCCAGTCTGAGTTGATTCCCCCTCTCCCGTAAAACTGTATTGACAGTGTCTACTCACACACAGAGAGACAAGCACACACACACACATTCCCTGTTTGCTGCAGCAGGACATGATGTCAGGAGACATGTAACAACAAACCTCCACCAAGAAACCAGAAACCAAGAGAAGAGGAAAACAACAGAAGTTCAGCAGGACTTCTGCTGGCATCAGAGCCCTCAGCAGACCAATGCCTACATCTGGACCGGGTCCCACCGTCTACATCTGGACCGGGTCCCACCGTCTACATCTGGACCGGGTCCCACCGCCCCTCAGCAGACCAATGCCTACATCTGGACCGGGTCCCACCGTCTACATCTGGACCGGGTCCCACCGTCTACATCTGGACCGGGTCCCACCGTCCGCTCTGCCCCCTGCTGGGCTCACGTCCAAACCACGGCGCTGCTGGGTTCCCGGACAAGAACATACAAGAACCTACAAGAACATACACGTAGAGACGCAGCCGGAGACTCAGCCGGCAGCCACATTCCTGCTGATCCTGCTGTGCTGTGGAGGGGGGGTCAACTCCCAGCTGAAGGGCACTGGGTTCAATCCCCCAGCGTCCCTGACTAACCTGTAGGCAGCTTGGAACAAGACGCCCTCCCAGTTCCTGAGTACTTTGTTCCTGAATTCACTCTAATGGCTTTGAATAAAAGTGTCTAAATGCTAAATGACTGACTGGATAAACATCAGGGTCCCCCAGGACACATCTGTCTGGTGAGCATCGCTCCACCTTCTCTCACTCTCTACTGGTGGCTGGCCTTCAAAGAGAACACGCATCAGTCACACACACACACAGGGAAACACACACACACACACACACACAGACTGATGCTGTCATCAGTTCCAGGTAATCCCAGCTCCCGCAGCAGCAGCGTGTCCATTAGAGTGTGATGGTGAGATGGAGAGCCAGACCAGCTCTCTGGGAGGAGTGGCGGGGGAGGAGGGGCAGGGCAGTGGGAGGAGGGAGTGAGGAGGGGCAGAGGGAGGAGGGGCAGAGGGAGGAGGCGGCGGCGGCAGAGCAAAGCCCCTGCACGGAGCTCCTCAGCGGGCCGGTCCTCTAACTCTAGCCTGGGGCTCCTCTGGGGAGCGGAGGCCGAGCTGTGTTCAGTTTGGCTGAGTGCTGG
>JAXIVH010000002.1:17124749-17148627 GCA_036785325.1 Urophycis tenuis | reverse complement strand
GTGTGAGAGGCCAGAAGGGACCTGTTCTCCGGTGGCTCCTAGCTGAGCAGACACTCTTCTGCTCCAGTTTGTTTTTGCCGATCGAAGCATCAGGGAGAAGGTCAGCCCGGCCAGGTCAATGTGATTGACCCACCTTCCCGTCAGGCGGGCCTGAACAAACAGAACCGCCATGCCCCCCCCCCCGCATCAATACCTGACCAGAGCCCTGGGGCGGGGCAGGTGATCACAGGTGAACTAATGAGGGGGGGGGGGGGGGGGGGGGGGGGGGGGGAAGGAGAGAGAAAAGAAGAGAAAGAGAAAGAGCGAGAGGCAGCGGGGTGGGAGGAGGGGGAGAGAAAGACATACAAAACAAGGGGGAGGCTGAGAGGCTGTCAGTAAACCAACACACAGAGCTGGTATCATAGGGAGGAGGGAGCAGCCGCTCTGCACGGCTGCTGGGCGGAGCCATGACTCAGGCCCCGCCCCCTCGGAATCCTGACAAAATGTGTTTCTGATTCACTGGAGGGAAGCGAGCGAGTCTGTTCAGCTGCGGCCTTTCAAGGGAACAGGATAATTAAAACAGGACCAAACACAACACTGACACACAGAGCTGTGTGTGGGCGCGCCAGGCTTAGAGTTTCAACACCCTGATTGGTTGACGTGCTGGCCCCGCCCACTTAGGTGATGCAATCAGCAAAGTTTTAGGAAAGAAACAGGATAGGAAAGGACTTTTTGGGTTTTTGTATTCGTCTTGAAAACATCCCGACTCTGAACAAAATAATTCAAATCAAATCTTGTTTATGTCAGCATAGCTAAATATCATAGCTAAATTAGCATTTTGATGTGTATTATTTGGTTTCACCACAGAGCCGTTTAGAGGGTTCAGAAGACTTTTGTTCCCAGAACACATCAATCCTGCTTCCTCTTGATTACTGTTTCCTCCCCGAGACACACTGAAGCACCACCATGTAATAACATGTCAATCACCCACACAGCCGGCCCCACGTTCCCACCAGGGCGGACATGTTGGGGCAGGCGCTCCCACCAGGGTGGACATGTTGGGGCAGGCACTCCAACATGTCTGCCCCCCTGGAGGGAAGGGGGGGGGGGAGGGGCTGATCTTCAGCCGAAGACTGTACCGGTGAACGACTGTACTGGTTAAGACTGCACTGGTTAACGACTGTACTAGTTAATGACTGTACTGGTTAAGACTGTACTAATTAAGACTGTACTGTTAACGACTGTACTAGTTAATGACTGTACTGGTTAAGACTGTACTGGTTAAGACTGTACTAGTTAATGACTGTACTGGTTAAGACTGTACTGGTTAAGACTGTACTGGTTAACGACTGTACTAGTTAATGACTGTACTGGTTAAGACTGTACTAATTAAGACTGTACTGGTTAACGACTGTACTGGTTAATGACTGTACTGGTTAAGACTGTACTGGTTAACGACTGTACTGGTTAATGACTGTACTGGTTAAGACTGTACTGGTTAACGACTGTACTAGTTAATGACTGTACTGGTTAAGACTGTACTGGTTAAGACTGTACTGGTTAACGACTGTACTAGTTAATGACTGTACTGGTTAAGACTGTACTGGTTAAGACTGTACTGGTGGACCTGCTGACATCTTTATACTTTGGGCTTGAAGCTGAAAAATAAGTGCAGGCCGATGAACGTCCCCCACTCCTGCTCCTCCTGCCGCTCCTCCTCCTGCTCATCCTATTGCTCCTCCTTCTGCTCCTCCTACTGCTCCTTCACGCCTGTCATCAGAGTCCACTGTGAGCTGCATATTGTTCGGCCTATTGTTCTTTTTTTAAGACTGATATAAAATGAAAAGGCCCTTCAAAAAATTAAACAGATAAACTCAAAGCAAAGAACAAGTAACATAAGCTTCAGTAGAACATGTTCATGTAGAACATCTCACCTCAGTGAGAAGGAGTGAATCTGTACCACAGAGGGAGCATTTTCACCAAAGCTGCGGAGGACTCGGATGCTAACTCCACGCTGGCCCGCGTTTGATGGAAACACAAGAGGAAAAGAGGTGTGGACGGCCTGACATGTGACACCAGGAACAGAAGCCTGGAGCCCCAATCAGCCAGAGCATCACCTGAGATGATCCTGCCCCGGTGCAGCTCTGCCGCCCGATCCTTTGACCTTTTTCTTTCTTATCCGAGCCATCGGCGACAACAATGTTACATCACAGCTTCGATCCCGGCGCCCGGGACAGGTCGTTAGCTCCACTGTTGGCTTTATAGTCAATGATTCACCCTGTTGCCAGGGGTGAGGGGCCAGCCGCCCAGCCCCACCAGTAGCAGAGAGACCCTGGGCAGCCAGGGAGAGAGCGAGCAGCCAATTACAAGACAGGCCATTAGGGGCAGTTACTCAGCTACACGGCCTTTTCTGGATAAACGCGAGGCGGGATCGGTTCCCTGGGTAATGGAACCAAGGAAGATGGATAAAAAGAAATAAAGAACAATATTGTTCTTCTGGGAGGAGGGGAGAGAGTGGAGATGAGGTCCAACAACCCACCAGGGGGCGCCAGCCCACGCCCCAGCCTTCTCCACAAGGGTTGTCAACAGACGGTAATTGAAAGACGGATCGAGGGAGAGGTTTTATGTACACTCTCTCTCACTCTTCATCATGGTGACAACAGCTGCTATTGTCGGGGCCGCTTCAGCGAGCCTCTGCCCTGGATCACGGTCCTGTTGCAGGACACACCAGGGGGCTGTGTGTTTAGAGTTACGCAAGAGTGTGTGTGCCCGGCCTGCTGACCTGGGGTCCGCCTCCACAACACTGATCCAGTTGTTTTGTAACACCAAGGAAAGTCACGCTGATGCAACACCTGCAACAGTTGTGTGGGACGACTGTGTGGTACCAGTGAACACAGCTGTGAAACAGGACTCGTATTTTATAGTACAGGCCTAAAGAAATGACAACCATTCAAACAAACATGCAAATACACCGGATTCCACACTCAAAGTGAGCTGAGAAACGTGTGTTCAGACTGTGTTCAGAGTGAGGTGTTCTGACTCTCCTCCTGCAGACCGAAATGGGACATTTTGGTGTGTTGAATAATCAAATTGTTATCATTATATATCGTGAGATTTGTATACATAGCATTGCTGTCCAGGGACTAAAGAAGCTTGGCTCAATAGCTGAAGACAACCCCAGTGCTGTCCTTCCTCACTCACAGTTTCTGCTCACAAACTCCAGCGACTCGGCTGTGGGCTGATAAGAGGATCTCTCTGCCGTCTCCAGAGCATCTGTTGGCGCCACAGCTTCCTGTTTCTCTGCCTTCTGACAGCAGCGGTGCGACTCAGCAGAACGGAGCGTGAAACAGGTTTCCTGAGTGCCACTCTGGTTCTTGTTCATGTGGATAAGATGACCTACATTAATACAACCTTTAACCTTTTAGGTCAGATGTTTGTAATTCTACTGTCCTGTATTCTACTTTTGTAATAGCAGCTCTGTTCACGTATTCAGACATTCTGTCCAGTTCCTCTGATGAAGGTGAGAAATGTGAGTCTGAGATGCTACATATCTGGCAGCTTTAGTCAGACGTTATCTAAAGGAGGCAATTTAGTTTAATCACATTTTTTGTCATACTTGAGATTTTCTTAACATCCAGACAGCAATCAGTAAATCAAAATGCTCTGAAAAAAATATTCTGGTATCTGAGGCTGTGGAATAAGCCCGTCCAAATGAAATACACCATTACAATTCAGACCCTGCACACTATACCATACACCTACACCTACATCTATACCCTAAACCTTCACCTACACCCTATACCATACACCTACACCTACACCAACACATACACCTACACCTACATCTATACCCTACACCTATACCCTATACCATACACTTACACCTACATCTATACCCTATACCCTACGCCCTATACCATACACCTACACATACTATACCCTAAACCCTACACCTACATCTATACCCTATACCCTACACCCTATACCATACACCTACACCTACATCTATACTCTACACCCTATACCATACACCTACACCTACATCTATACCCTATACCCTATACCATACACCTACACATACCCTACACCATACATCTACACATACTCTATACCCTACACCCTATACCCTACACTTACATCTACATCCTATACCTACACCTTATACCATACACCTACACCTACATCTATACCCTATACCTACACCTTATACCATACACCTACACCTACATCTACATCCTATACCTACACCCTATGCCCTACACGTACACCTTACACCTTACACCTACACCTACACCCTATACCCGACACACTACACCCCTACGAGATGAATGTGAGTGTGTTTTTCCTGACAGGAAGTGTGTTAGGTGATGTGATGGTTGTTGTGTGAGTAGACCCTGTTGTCCATCACCTTGGAGGTGGGGTGGTTCTGAAGGAGCAGCTGTAGCCGTCCTACAGGCTGGTGGACCCCAGGGGGTCCAACAAAGACCCTTCAGCCTGGTGGTCAGGCAGCCGGCCCAGGATGCGGACCACACAGATCCCCCCCCACACACGCACGCACGCGCACACACACACACACACACAATCTAAGGGGGTCCCCGGGCCCCTAATTAACATATCAACATAGCAGAGACACTGGTGACGTCACCGCAGAGACACTGAGGGGACGCCATGAGGACCCCCCACACCCTGCCAGACTGATCACTGGTTCAATGGACCCCCGCCCTCACCCCCCGCCCTCACCCCCCGCGCTGCCCTGCGCGTGGCGATGACCTCACTGCTAACAAAGAGTGCTCTGTCTGGCTCTTGAATGGAGCCCCCCCCCCACAACACCCTGACAGCCCCACCGCTGCCACCCTACCCAGAATTCCCGGCGGTGGAGGGCGCCGTGTTGGGTGTCAGGCCCTTGTGATGAGGGGGAACAATCGCCCCCTTTGTTCTTCCTCCTCATCACCCTCTTCTTCTTCGGTCGAGGGTGTGAGAGTGTGTGTGTGTGTGTGTGTGTGTGTGTGTGTGTGTGTGTGTGTGTGTGTGTGTGTGTGTGATGAGTGGTGTCTGGTTTTGTGAGTGTGTTTGTGTTCTAGTGCATTACACTGCTTGTGTGTGTGTGTGTGTGTGTGTGTGTCTGTGTCTGTGTGTGCAGGTGTGTGTGCATGTGTGTGTGTCTGTGTGTGCATGTGTGCGTGTGCGTGTGTGTGTGTGTCTGTGTGTGTGTGTGTGTGTGTCTGTGTGTGTGTGTGAGTTCGATAAGAGCCCGTCCATACTCCAGCATTGCCGATGTGTTTGGACTGTCCCCAAGAATGTTTTTATTTCCTTCCATTCACAACAGAACATCAAACCCTGGGCTGGCGCTCACGTCAGGCCAGCTCCAGGAAGGCTGCTGGAGCCAAGCCCACACGCCTCCCCCGTCTCCCGCTGTCTCTCAAACCTGCACCCCTCCTCCCCCATTTCCCTCATACCTCCTACTCCTCCCTCTCCCTCCATCCCTCCTCCTCACCTCTGTATCCCTCCATCTCTCCTTCTCCCCTCCTCCACCACCCCTCCATAATGATTGACTTCAATCACTCCACACGCACGCACGCACGCGCGCACACACACACACACACACACACACACACGTCACACACACACACACACACACACACACACACACACACACAGAGACACAGACACACACACACACACACACACACACACACACACACACACACACACACACACACACACACACACACACACACACACACACACACACACACACAAGAAATGTACAATAATGCACACACATCTTCTATTATATCATCACATCTGCAGCTCGGTTTAAACAGTCTTTAGGAGAGCAGACTAATATCTAGGTCATAAAAACTACATTTGACTGGACGATGTTCTGTGAGTTTAATGGGCCATTATGTTAAAGAATTGTGTGTATGAGACACAGATCAGCATTGATGGTTTCATGACATCATTTGGATAATGTCTCAGTATCATTCATAATAATGTCTTAGTATCATCAATAATAATGTCTCAGTATCATTCATAATAATGTCTCAGTATCATCAGTAATAATGTTTCAGTATCATTCATAATAATGTCTCAGTATCATCATTAATAATGTCTCAGTATCATTCATAATAATGTCTCAGTATCATTCATAATAATGTCTCAGTATCATTCATAATAATGTCTCAGTATCATTCATAATGTTTCAGTATCATCATTAATAATGTCTCAGTATCATCAGTAATAATGTCTCAGTATTATTCATAATAATGTCTCAGTATCATCAGTAATAATGCCTCAGTATCATTCATAATAATGCCTCAGTATTATTCATAATAATGTCTCAGTATCATCAGTAATAATGCCTCAGTATCATTCATAATAATGCCTTAGTATCATTCATAATAATGTCTCAGTATCATCAGTAATAATGTCTCAACAGCAGCTTCTGACTCTGGGTATCAACCACAAACACTTCTTGGTACAGCGGGCATTAAACCAGGATCAACAATTTCCATCTCATTGGCATCGTAGACTCATTTGGATCCTATTCAAATGCTTTGCTTCCGCTGCAACATTCCCTGTCTCTCTTTCTGTCTCACTCTCTGTCTCTCTCCATCTGTCTTACCCTCTCTCTCTCTCATCAACAGATTTAATAACAGAAGAAACCTATGAGAAGCCACAGAACTCTTTCCTCGTTTGAGGTTTTTATTCTTCCCAAGGCAGCGGGGAGCAGCCTAATCCAACACTCAAGTCTCATGCGTTCAAAATAAACCACAATATGACACACATGCACACGCACACGCACACACACACACACACACAGAAGCTTTGGTCCACTTCAGTTGTCTGCTGCTAATCCTTGAAGCGCTCAGAAAATAAATTCATGTGAGACGTTGAATCATGTTAAAGAAAGGGAATTCATTTAGCCTCTGTCAATAGAATAGAACAGAATGTAAAGGGATTGATTACAATATGATACACTGGAATCGAAAATAATAGATCCAAATGGAATAGAATAGAATGAATGGAACAGAACAGAGCAGAATGAAAGAGAATACAACAGAACCAAAAGGAACAGACGATAAGTGACTGATGGGCCCTGGTCATGTCTGATGCTTACAGTATAGCAAACATCTCTGCTTCACAGAAAACACAACTCTATGGTAAGAAGCGGGGTGGGGGACAAAACATGCTCCTCATCAGTAAACTGAAAGGAAAGAAGGAACGACAGACGTCACAGGACCTGCATTGTAAGACCTCCATTTTAAACAACAAATAGGAGAACTTTGAATATGATGTCTTATTTGTCATTTAAGACAGGGTGTTATTGTGTCTTGGTGTGGAGTGGGTTCAGCATCTGGAGTTTGATCCTAGCTGAAGCTTTCCCTCTGAGCATCTCAGCTAGCTATCATTTGTAGTCTGCAAGTTAGCATGTGTTAAAGGTCCCGTAATGAGCTCCACGTTCCCTCAGAGATCCAGCTCTCAGCAGAACCACAGCGAGGCTGATGATGCATGGACACTCACAGGAGCCTGGAGGTACTACCACACACACTCATCAGACACACAGGCGCTCAGATACACCACACACACACACACGGTGGTTACCAGGTGGAATGGCGGTATTGATTAACTGTGGGGTTTTTCCACCTCTCTTATCTCTGAGACAGCAGCAGCAACATGAACAGCAATGGGTGTTTGTGAGAATGAGAGTGATAGAGTGAGAGTGCGAGTGAGAGTGAGACAGACAGAGACGGAGAGACAGAGAGAGAGAGACAGAGAGACAGAGAGAGAGAGACAGAGAGAGAGAGACTGAGATACAGACAGAGAGAGAGAGAGAGAGAGAGAGGCAGAGACACAGAGAGAGAGAGAGAGAGAGACAGAGAGAGATGGTCTATTGTGAATGGGTAAGGTGCTGCTCAGGACTTTGTCAGGACTCTAATGGAGACTCACTAAGGAGCGGACAGAGGCCTCTGAGGGCCAAACGACCCCATGTTGACCAACATTCAGAGTACTACCATTAGACGTCTTCAAACAGGTTCCACATACTGATACAGCACTAGCTGTATCAGTATGTGGAAACTGTTCTACACCTTGTACATGAACAGTAATCACACACTATCAGCACACACACTTCTTACAAAAACTCTTTCACTCGTCTCTTTCATGTAGTGAACACCCTTTATATCCTGTTCACCTTCCTTTACTGCCCATCAAACAAATAGACTTCCACAGTTAACCACACCCAAGTCACTTCCTCAATCTGAAATGTTTTGCTCACTGTCTTTCAAAGCAGCACATCACATTACTCTATAGCCTGTTAACCCCTATAGCCTGCTAACACCCTGTAGCCTGCAAGCATGATGTTGCCTGCTAGCACCATGTAGCCTGCTACCATCCTGTAGCACTCTAGCATCCTGTTAAAGGCCTGTAGCAGCCTATCAGCATCATGTAACCCCATAGCTTGCTGGCATCATGTAAATCCATACTAGCACTTTGTAGCATGCTAGCATTCCGTAGTCTGCTAGCACCCTGTAGCCTGCTAGCACATTCTGTTGGCCTCTAAATGCCCAGCTAGCAGCATGCCAACCTCAGAACCTGGTTCAGAACCTGGCTAAGAATCCATATCAGCACCCTGAAAAAAACGAAAACAAGGTGCCAGAGCAGAACCAGAAGTGAATCTGAACCAGGAAGAGATGAGAGGTGAGGGAGCAAGCAGGGAGGAGAGAGGTGAGCGAAGGAGACACTGATGACAGGCGGAGCAGAGGTGGCCTGACTTATCTCTTGCCTTTGGCCAGGACCCAGCGTGTTAGCACGTTAGCGTGTTAGCGCATTAGCACACAGGGCCGCATGACTCATACATTTCAATTGTTTCCCCTTTTCTCCAGTTCGAGTGACGCAAGCCAGCAAACAAACCACAGGGAGATAGTGATGGAGGGAGGGGGAGAGGGAAGGAAAGAGAGAGCGAGGGAGACAAAGAGAGCTAGATAGAGAGTAAGAGAGAGGAGGGGAAAGACAGTGAGACAGACAGATAGCTTGAGAGTAAAGGAGGGGGGGAGAGAGGGGAGGAGAGATGGAGGGTGAGGCAGGGCGGGGGAGTAAGTGCTGAAAGTGTATTTTCCACTCGACCTTGTCGATATAAAAACAGCAGGAAGCAGCCCCCCCCCCCCCCCCCCCCCCTCCCCCTCCTCTGTGACCCCTGACCCCAGCGCTGGCCTGCTCAGCAGTACAGACACCTGACAGCAGTCCTAACAACCATCCTCACGTTGCAACACTTCCTGTTTCCTCTCTGTTGACACACGGTAGTGCAGACCCCAGCAGAACCTCGTCCTGACTTTCCACATAAACATGTGGTTGTTGTTTGTGTGTGTGTGTTTTCACTGTACATGTCTTAAACCCAACCGTTCAAGGTGTTGGAGATCCACGAGAGAGAGAGAGAGAGAGAGAGAGAGAGAGAGAGAGAGAGAGAGAGAGAGAGAGAGAGAGAGAGAGAGAGAGAGAGAGACAAAGTGATGGAGACAGAGAGAGAGAGAGGTCACTTTCATCATAGTTGTCACTTTCATCATAGTTTCTACTACACAACAGGTTATTCATTCATATTGCATAACTGGTCATTTCTTTTAATTTCACTGCATAACTGGTCATTTTTTGGCACAACTGGTCTTTTTTACAACATAGAATCTGACATGCTACATCCTTGCATATGCTATCACCTCTGAGTGTATGCCTGGTTGTATGTACATTTATGTATATTTCTTTATGTATGTATATTTTTTGTATATTGCTTACAAAGGTTTATATTTTACATAGGTTTTATTTTACATAGGTTTATATTATATATTTATATATTTTAAAGGTCCCATATTATGCAAAATGCACTTTAGAGCGGTTTTCTATCAATAATATGCATCCCCGGCCTGTCTACAATCCCTCCTGATATGAAAAAAGTTCATCCTCTCGTTTTTTTGCTTTCTTAGTCTTTAGAAAATGTGCGCTAAAACGGGCTGTTTGAGAAATGGTCTGCAAATGACGTCAGCAACAGACTCGGCCGCTCCCCTCAGGCTGGTGGCAACGCCTCCGGTGAAGGTTTGCCACGCCCCTAACAAAGTTTCTAAACACCGCCATTATTCCGCTCGCTAGCGTTGCTCCGGTTGTCACAATGGCGAAGGTACGAGCTGGAAGAAGTGGTTGCTCTGTTGTTGGCTGCACAAATGAGCACACAACTCTTTATAAACCTCCCTCTTCGGAGGTTCTGAGGACTCAATGGGTGAATTTCATTTTTGATGGTGATGTCCCTACAGCAGTTCCCAAAGTGCTGTATGTGTGTGCTAACCATTTCACGTCGGACTGCTTCATCAACGAGGGACAGTATAAAACTGGATTTGCTAAATCCCTGCGGATTAAAAATGGATCGGTACCAACTGTCCGCGATCCAACTACGAACGTGGAAGCTGTAAGTTTGAACATTTTATTCTGATTTACTGTTTAGCCGGCTTGGCGGCCCCTGTTAGCATGGCAGCTAGTATAAAGTACTGTTGGGCCGCGACATAGTCTGCTTATACTAAAGTTACGTTAAAACTAGGGCCGGGACTTTAACGCGTTCATTAAGATGAATGAATGACACAAAAATAACGCATTTTAATCGCCCTTATTTTTGCACCGCGGAACGTTTATCACTGGGTGAGTTTCAGGTTTACCCATTATACTCAGGCAGTGATCACTGCCTGACGCGTTTTGAACGCAGCTCAAACCGACGGGTGCCTCTGCACGGCGACCAAGCTTTGATAAACACGCACCGGTTTACAGTATCGTCCCGCATTTTAGCGGTCGTGGCCACGAGTGGCCGTGGAGCTGAGAACAGCAGAGTTTCCTCTGCTGCAGCAGAATAGCGGACATGTCGTAGCTACAGACATGTCACTGTCTCGGGTGCATTTTGTTATTATAGGACTTCAACCTCAGAACTCTCTGTCATCAGACTGTCCTGGCCTGTCCTGTGCATACAAACAAACAAACGATGTTTTGTTGCTTACCTTATGTATTCAGTCATTATTCAATGGTATATTAAAATGCATGTGAAAAAAATGTTTCTCACTGTTCTCAGATACATAGTGGGGGGAGGGATGATTACATTTGTTCTGAGAAGATGTTTTTTTCTAACCCCTGTGTGCTTGTTATAGACCAGCTCATCAAAAACATCAACGGCACAGATTCCTGCATCAAGAGATATTGCACGCCAGACAGAGATGGAAACACGTTGTGTAGGCACACAGCTGTCCTTCAAGACTCTACGGGCTTCTTACAGGAGTGCAGGTAAACAGCCAGCTTCATTAGGCTGCATTTACTTGGGAAGAAGTTAGTAAGGAGTTACATGTTATCATAAATATAATAAAGTTTCTGACATTTTAGATTTTTTTCTTTTGTTATTACAGACTCTACTTGCCGGCAATGTACTACAACGAAAACGCCAACCGACCACAAGCAAAGACGGACCAAGGTGTACCCCTCTTCAAGGTGCACTTCCCGAAGGCATTGAAGGGAGAGTGTAGAGCAAAACCCCTAAAGACAGAGCCAACATACAGTAAGAGTTTACTTTTTAATTTTTTATACCAAAACTAAAGGATTTTTTTTTACTTGTTGCACTTACAATCTATAAACATTTCAACAATAAATAACTGTATAAAGTTATCACACACACACACACACACAAACCTTATGAAAAATAATAAATTAGATAAAGTGTCAGGAGGTAATGAGCAAAACACTTTCAGTCTCTGAAAAAAGTAAACAATGTCTGTGCATTTCTTGTATAAAACAGGGTATGTAGTGGACATGATGGACCTCATCTTCGAGAAGGTGTTTATGGACCCGGCACCCTACACTGATGCAGTCCTGGCAATCCCTGTTCCTGAAGACCTTGCTGCACAGTTTGAGCGGCCAGACAAGGAGGAGGTCATTGCGGGTTATGTGTCCCGCTTCAATCAAGTAGCTGTTTGAATCCCACGTAGTGACCTGTGGCATCAGGAAACTCCGTTTGGATTCTAAGGACCACACAAGCTGGGATGACGACCCGGATTCTGCGTCCCAGCAAGCCCCAACACCAGCTCACAAAAGAGCGATATGCAAGGTACCTGTAACGACTTCAAGCAATTGGACAAGATATAGCAATTACTTTTTTGTTTTGTATCCCATTTTATTTTTATGGATTGCCTGCTAAAACATATGGCTACTAAGAGCACTATCCCTCCTCTCGTCTCCTCCCCTCTACTACTACCACTAAACTATTTTCACACACTCTCTGTGTTTCTACAGATACTCCATCCCTGAGTCTACACCTGCGTGGTACCTGTCAACCTGCTCTAACACCGGCCTGCCATCCATCCCATCGGGCTGACATGTTTCCTCCTGCCCCTACTCCCACCAGAAGCTTTGTTGCGTTGAACATTGAATGTGTTTATGTGGAGTTGTACATTTTTTTCTTGTCTATACGCATCTATTATATATATCTATTATTTTGTTATGCTACTTTGTTTTGATTAGCACAGTTATAACTTATTTGTTAGTAATGCAATGTCAATAAATGCTTAAAAAGTGTCTACAAAATTTGGCTTGCATTCTGGAGCGAGTATACATTGAGGCATAGAGGCTCCAATCCAGGATGGTCCACCATGCATTTCTGGTTCCCCTCAACCTCCTGCAGCCGTCTGGTAACCTGCAAACAAGGTACTAAAAATAATAAATGCCATTTTGTTTCATAAGTATGAAATAAACCATAATCAAGACAAACTAGTTTTCACTTTGAATATGTAGATACTACCTGTGCTATCTCAAGACAGCAGACATTTTCCTGCTCTGTGGGAATGGTGTTGCAGTTTCCACACAAACACCTGTCAAAAGAAAATTAGTTAGAATTTCACTTGAATGCAAGTACACAAGCATAGTTGGATAAGAAGTAAGATTTTCCTAACCATGTCAAGTGCATAAAACTTGTGACATTTGAATAATGTTGAGATGGAAAACAGTGGCATTTTAATCAACATTACACTGCCTCGATTTTCTACCAGAATGACACATTACTGATACAGACAGACATATTTATGCTGAAATACAAAAGTAAATCCTAAAGACCTAGAACAGCAAACGTCAGGGTGCTGTTACGATGAAACACCTCTGCTAAAACAATCACAAACTTTGCAAAATATAGAATTTAGGTTAGGCCTACTATGCAAGCATCGTTTGATAGCCTACTAGTTTCTACATTATACATTTATCCGTAGATAGGAAGAATACAGTCAAGAGAGATAAGTATAATGTTACTACACTATTTACAAAATTGCTCATTCACCAAAAAAGCTCGAAGTAACAAAGATACAGCGAAGACGTAACCGTTAGCAGGAGCTAACATGTAAGTAACAGTGTAATAACACACAGAACGTAAAAAAATTAATATATCAAGTCGCATGATATAGCCTATGTAACTTACCATTCAGAAACCTCCTGCGGCAGCCGCAGAGTAAGAATTTCAGCCGGAGTCTCTCCCTCTGGGTCAGATTCCGGCTCAAACTGGTAGGGTTGAACTAGAGTCCTTTAGAGAGACTAGAGTCTCTCTATAGTACTCTAGGTTGAACCACAGAGTTTCTGCCAGCCATTGGCCGAGTCAGTCTAAACATTAGCACATGGCTATGGAGCCGAGGCTCGGCTCCGTAGGGACCACGCCCCTCGCAGAGAGGTGGGCGTGGTCTGGTGTAGCTCATTTACATAAAAGAGACAGGCCCTGAAACAGACCGTTTTGAACAGAGCTGTTTTTAGGTGATGAAGAGAGACCTACAATATTTGATCCAAAGGCAATTTTGACCAAAGCATGTCACAGACATGTCTTTGACACACCTGGGAACTATTTTAATTTGTGGAAATGGGGCATAATATGGGACCTTTAACACTTTACTTTACGTAGAGTGTCTGTCTCTTCTTTCTTTTTGCACTGGAGTATTGTATTGTAACAAATGCAATTTCCCTCAGGGATCATTAAAGTACGTCTGTCTGTCTGTCTGTCTGTCTGTCTGAGAGAGAGCGATCCACCCTGAGGGTCCAGACTCTCTCATGATGCCTGAGCAGCATCTCCATCCAGTTCACCGACAGGATAACATGAGCAGGACCACTGAAAACACCCACCAGCCTCTCTGCCACTATCGAGATTCACATCCGCTGGCACCCAGCTGCCTAGCTTAGCAGCTTAGAAGCGCGCCACAACAAGTTAGCCAGGCGCTAACCACCGCGGCAGTTTACCAGCACTACCTTGCTGTGCTTTCCCTCAAGCTCATCACCAAGCCGCCCGCATCACTGTTGCCACGGCGACGCGAGCTGACACACGCCCATGTGAGAGAGAGAGAGAGAGAGAGAGAGAGAGAGAGAGAGAGAGAGAGAGAGAGAGAGAGAGAGAGAGAGAGAGAGAGAGAGAGAGAGAGAGACAAAGTGATGGAGACAGAGAGAGATGGAAATAAATGGAGAGAGAGAGGTTAAAACGTTAGCGTGAGCTAGCATGACTCAGCTGAACCCCGGAACCCAGCGCCGGCCACCCGTCTGTCCCCCGAGGTCACATGGCGAGGAGGACAGGACCCTGCTGCTCACCGGCCGACCAAACACCAGGTTAGCCGATAGAGCGAGGTAGAGGGGGGATGAACAAGACGAGGGGGGAGGGAGAGGAGAGAGGGGCAGAGGGAGACGGGGGACAGTGATATGAAGAGAGAGATTAGGAGTGAGAGAGAGCCAGAGAGCATGAGAGAGTTAAAGAGTGAGAGGGAGAGAATGAGAGAGAGTCGGAGAGTGAGCTGCAGAGGGGGGACAGTGATATGAAGACCAGGCCTACAGTCATCAGAGAGCCAATTCCTCTCATACTGCGTATGAATTATTAATAGTATACCAAACAAATCAATCCAGGTCCACGGAGGGTTGAGTCCACAACCTCTGCAGAGGACGGCTGGCTGTACAGCCCCCTGTATCACCCCTCAGACCACACCCCTCATACATCACCCCTCATACATCACCCCTCAGACCTCACCCCTCAGACCTCACCCCTCATACATCACCCCTCAGACCTCACCCCTCAGACCTCACCCCTCATACATCACCCCTCAGACCTCACCCCTCAGACCTCACCCCTCATACATCACCCCTCAGACCTCACCCCTCATACATCACCCCTCAGACCTCACCCCTCATACCTCACCCCTCATACATCACCCCTCATACATCACCCCTCAGACCTCACCTCGACTCATACATCACCCCTCATACATCACCCCTCATACATCACCCCTCAGACCTCACCCCTCATACATCACCCCTCAGACCTCACCCCTCATACATCACCCCTCAGACCTCACCCCTCATACCTCACCCCTCATACATCACCCCTCATACATCACCCCTCAGACCTCACCTCGACTCATACATCACCCCTCATACCTCACCCCTCATACATCACCCCTCAGACCTCACCTCTCATACATCACCCCTCATACATCAACCCTCAGACCTCACCCCTCATACATCACCCCTCAGACCTCACCTCGACTCATACATCACCCCTCATACATCACCCCTCATACATCACCCCTCATACATCACCCCTCAGACCTCACCTCTCATACATCACCCCTCATACATCAACCCTCAGACCTCACCTCTCATACATCACCCCTCATACATCAACCCTCAGACCTCACCCCTCATACCCCACATCACCCACATCACCCCTCAGCCCTCACCTCTCACTAATGAGTCCAGATGTATCGGGCGGTATTTCATGAGACGTTTTAATCACATGTGAACGTACTATGCCATAAAACAACATGAGTAACATTTAGAAAAGAAAACTAATGTTTGGTTTAACTCAAAGCCAGTCTTTGGGACCAGCTGACAGGAAGTGTCTGACCAGCCTTCATATTGACGGCTGATCTCAAACTCAATAGTAGACCTTGGTTTATATTTAGGTCCTGCTGAAGTCACTGCAGAACATGTCTTGGAGGAACAGTGCAGACGTTCAACATAACCTTCATCCATAACATGAACCTCGCCGGTGGGCCATCCTTGGCACATCGGACAAACATCTCTTCTGTGATTCAGTTACACCTGAGCAGGAGGCCCTGGGGTCAAAACTCTTTCTACATACTTTTATATTTCCCTTTCTCCTCCTCCTCCTTCAATGTGCACGGCCCTCGTCATCAGCCACCATCAGAGGAGTCTCCTCATGTCCGTCCTCGGACCGTCCCCGTTCCAGGGCGGGCTCGGGGACGGTCGGCAGGGGCTCATCCACAGGGAACCTCCCAGCATGCATTCTGTTCTCTTAAAAGTCAACAGGAAGAGCAATCTAAACACAAAACACCGAGGAGGTTGTGTCGGAAATGAAACTGGAGCTGCGGCGGGACAATGACAGGGCTGGACAAAAGAACAGGCTACAAAGAAACGGCACAAAAGGTTTCAGATGCGGACAAACACAGCAGAACCTGGTGGTGCTGAGACTCCACATAAGCCGGCTGTTTTCCTGTCTTTATGGCTCTGTGAGTCCCCGCCACGGCCTGGGAGGCTGGCGTCCTCAGAGAGCGGCCAGGTGCAGCGCTGAGGTCCACGCCACCATGACTGTCGCTGGAAGCTTCACGCTTATGCTAGGCCTAGCATAAGCGTGAAGCTGCTAGCCCGCCGCAGTGCTAACAAGGCCGCGGGGCCTCTGATGTTGAATGCACTAACGAGCATCTTAGCACTCATTAGAGCAAAGTCCCTTCCTGCACGGCCTCAATCTGCCTCACAGGTGGCCGGCTATATGACACTAGCTTTAACACACACACACACACACACAGAGATCAGTCCAACTTCCTTATTCCTGCAGTTCCATTTTTTAGAACAACTCGCTTTCTGTATTTTTTTACTCCAATATCCCTGAAGTGTTAAAACACGCACACACAACACACACACATACAAACACACATATGTACACATAAACACACAATCCCAAAGCCATACTCACTCTCACACACATTTCCACATTTCCGTACGCACAGCCCTGAGGTTCTAGCGGTCTGGTCCTCGTTTGCTTGCGCAATATTCCCTTCCACAAAGAGCATCTGGAACAACATCTTCTGCATTCGGAACCTGGTTGTGATTCAGCTGAAAGCCCTCATACGCTCCTCAACTCTTTTCCTCTTTAAACATGCACTGCCCTGAGGGAGGGGATGACCTCTGTGTTTCTAGTTTAATCTGTGGCCTTTAAATGTTCTCAGAACCTCAGCCTCTACGTGCAGCCACAGTCTCAATCTACTAGAGCAGAGGACAAAAACAAAGAGAAACCGCTTCCCTGTGGATGAAGGAACTCCTCACTGACTCAGGGTTGGAGCGCCAAGCAGCCAGCTGAGCCACTCAGACGGCGGTCAGGGACTGAACTGTGCTGCTGCTAAGGCCACATTGCAGCCAGTAACACCGGGAAACAGGTTGGTGGTTGAACTCCCAACATCCGCAGCTTGACCCGTCGGCCTCGGAGAGCAGGGAGCCTACCTGAGCCTACATCACTGCCTCAGTGAGCAGTCTCTCGATTCATCGTAGCAGCCAGGGTACATATAAATACAATACAAAAAAATAGAAATAAAATAAAGTACCAAGAATAAAAATAAAAATAAATTAATTAACCCTGAATTAACCCTTAATTAACATTAGCTATGTCATTAGCATATGGTTTAGGGTCAAGGTTAATGTTAACCCTTCCCCTATTAAATTATGGATCCATTCATACCATGGTAAACATGAACACCACTAATGTTCTGCTAACTGTCAGTGAATAATTAGTTAATCTTGTTATCAGCATTGACTAATGTTAATTAACGCTTAAAGAGACGGTCATATGTACCCTTATAAAGTTACTGAGTTGTATTGTAGTGTTGAGGTAGCAGCCTGGAGGGCCAGTTTATACCCGCTGATTGTGGAGAATCCTTGGGTCGGTTTAAAGTGAAACAGCTTTGAGCTTCTGTGTGTTTCTGTTCCCACAAAACACAGATCTGAGAACCAGCAGAGCAGAACACTGTGTTCACGGCGGCAGAAGTGGTGTTGGTGTTATACGCTCAGAATGAATGGGTTATTTTATGTCATTTGTTCATTCATTTTTAATCTAAAGTGGTTCAATGTAAATCCTGGTGGACATCTCTCCCAGGTCCGGAGGTTCATCGCAACGTTTCCATCGTTACAAATTCACCACAGCGCTCACAGTCAGAGCTATAAACGAAGAAAATAGCTAAACTTAGGCCCAATCTCAATTCTCTATCTTACCCCTTCCCCTTACCCCTTCCCCTTGGTTTTGTGCGTTCACGTGAGACGAAGGGCTATCTCAATTCTCATTTCGATCGAGGGGTAGGGCCAAGGGGAAGGGGTAGACACCCCTTGAAACCAAGTAAGATCGGGAGCTTATATGAAACCAAGGGGTACCCATTACAATGCGCAACCGGCAACAATCGCGGCCAGATCTCCACGAGAGTCCCATAAATGTAAGTATTTTCGGCTGAAATAATTTATTTAAAATTTACGACAGTATTGTTTTGTGCTCTAAACAGTCCTGTACCTATATATTTGCAACCATATTCTTAATCGAAACTTTTTAGAAAATCGATATGCTAATGTTACATTGCTGAGTGCACAACTGCATTTCTCTGACTAGCAATGAACTCCATGCATGTCTAGTTTACAAAACTTAATTAGCAGCGAATTCCGTTTGATATCAGTGTAGACAACTAGAGACAAATCGATACGTGCTTTACATATATCGTCCTTTTTCACACAGGGACGCCGGAGGAAACCCGGCAGCTGATACGTTTTCGGCACGAAAACGAGCAGAAATGTCTGAAATCAAAATACGCTGCTTGGGAGTCATGCGTTCAATGTTGTAGCCATTCATAATTGTAAATAAAGAGAAATGTTGGTTAACAAAGACGTTGTTTCTGACATCAATGAAATTCAAAACCGTAATAACTGAAAAAGATGTATGATGACGCAACCGTAACGAGTGTTGTCTCAATTCATAGGGGCATGTTTTTACCCCTAGCCCTTAACCCTCTGTTTCAAGGGCCAAGACGTAGGGGAAGGGGAAGGGATAAGGGGAAGGGGTAAGATAGAGAATTGAGATTGGGCCTAACACCAAATACCGGGTGGCATGAGAACAAGAGGCCTTGAAGATATGTTTCAATAAAAAGGCAGCGAGCGCTGTAGGCCTCACTGGCGGGGCGCCAGGTTCCCCTGGAGAACCGCACCATGTCACCGTTCACGAGCCGGGTTGCTCTGGAGAACTGCGCCTCATCACCGCTCACGAGCCAGGTTCCTCTGGAGAACCGCGCCTCATCACCGCTCACGAGCTGGGTTCCTCTGGAGAACCGCGCCTCATCACCGCTCACGAGCCGGGTTCCTCTGGAGAACCGCGCCTCATCACCGCTCACGAGCCGGGTTCCTCTGGAGAACCGCGCCTCATCACCGCTCACGAGCCGGGTTCCTCTGGAGAACCGCGCCTCATCACCGCTCGCGAGCCGGGTTCCTCTGGAGAACCGCGCCTCATCACCGCTCACGAGCCGGGTTCCCCTGGAAAACCGCGCCTTGTCACCACTCACGAGCCGGGTTCCTCTAGAGAACCGCGCCTCATCACCGCTCACGAGCCGGGTTCCTCTGGAGAACCGCGCCATGTCACCTCTCACGAGCCGGGTTCCTCTGGAGAACCGTGCCTCGTCACCGCTCACAAGCCGGGTTCCTCTGGAGAACCGCGCCTCATCACCGCTCACGAGCCGGGTTCCTCTGGAGAACCGCGCCTCGTTACTGCTCACAAGCCGGGTTCCTCTGGAGAACCGCGCCTCATCACCGCTCACGAGCCGGGGTCACACGCTCTGTCTTTCATCAAACCTGCACCAACATGGAGCTCAGGTTCCTTCCTTCTCTGCACGCCATTTTCATTCCACTCTGAAATCTAAGGGAAGAAGATCTTGTGAGGGCGTGATGTTTACCAGATATACGAGGAGCACAACGTCAGCTCTGACTTCCCGGAGACATCGGCGACTGCCCGACCGCCTCCTCAGACCGACCCACGACCTGATGCTCAGGGTGCTGTGGTGAGCACACTACAGCAGTACTGTCTGGGGGGTCCTTTAATGTCCCTCAGCCACACAGACCTGATGGGAGAAGCAGACCTCCTCCCATCACAGTGTTGGTACAACGCTGATGAAGCTGGGAATCCATACTGCAGCTAACATGTGACCCCTGACCCTGACCCTGACCCTGACTCCATGGAGCCCGAGGAAGGAATGCATCACTTACAGTTCCAAACAAATATTACAATATTCTGCAGAGAGGCTTTTGGATCCACTGGTGGGTCCGACTCTGGTGGGGCAGCCTGAAGGGTTCTGAAGAGCCAGCGTCCACCGCAGGACAGCAGGCCTACTTTCAATTATCACAAAGAAACAGGTGGTTTACAGCGTTGTGATGAAATCACAGCGGCGCATTTGGGGGAATCAGAGCTCCATGAAAGGAAGAACCACCTCTACCTGTTGTATTCATGAAATCACCATCCCATTACATTACATTACATAACAATCAGCTAGTACAGCAGTCTGGTGTATTTAAACATTGAAGTAGCTGCTAAATATGTTAATTATTACAAAACATTTGAAAACCATTTACCAGTAATCAGGGAAGCTGACTGCTGAGAAATTCTAATCAAACATAAAAGCCACCTCTTCAGTCCCCCATGTGGCTGAGGGTCCCCAACCTCTCACTGCAAACGATGGCCGGCCTACCTGTGCTGCCGACAGGTGATAGATTACAGGTTGCCCACATTCGTTGTCCACCACACCACGTTTTACCATTATGCTGTCTCTGTTGGAGACGCCTGGCCCTGACAGCTAACAGCTTGCTCCCCAACCATATACTAATTTATAATACTTAAATGTAATAATTATTATAAAATAATATTAATGTATCTTTTATTTTAGCCCCACTGGCTAACACACAGCATGTGTAGCCCTAGTAGCTACCATACAGTGTGTAGCCCTAGTAGCTACCATACAGTGTGTAGCCCTAGTAGCTACCATACAGTGTGGGTAGCCCTAGTAGCTACCATACAGTGTGTAGCCCTAGTAGCTACCATACAGTGTGGGTAGCCCTAGTAGCTACCATACAGTGTGTAGCCCTAGTAGCTACCATACAGTGTGGGTAGCCCTAGTAGCTACCATACAGTGTGTAGCCCTAGTAGCTACCATACAGTGTGGGTAGCCCTAGTAGCTACCATACAGCGTGTAGCCCTAGTAGCTACCATACAGTGTGTAGCCCTAGTAGCTACCATACAGTGTGTAGCCCTAGTAGCTACCATACAGTGTGGGTAGCCCTAGTAGCTACCATACATTATGTGTAGCCCTCGTAACTACCATACAGTGTGTGTAGCCCTAGTGGCTACCATACAGTGTGGGTAGCCCTAGTAGCTACCATACAGTGTGGGTAGCCCCAGCACAAGCCTTCTATGTGGGAGTGTTTGCCTCCCCTGACCTATAAAGTGGCGGGTGCCTTGGCAGGAAGCTCTGCAGTTGTGGGCTAGTGACCCGAAGGCATTATGATGGTCATTGTTGCTATTTAGCCATCCTGAAGAGACTGGCACACAGACAAGATAACAGTGCTGTCTAAACAGAGACACAAGCATGCTAACAGTGCTGTCTAAACAGAGACACAAGCATGCTAACAGTGCTGTCTAAACAGAGACACAAACATCCTAACAGTGCTGTCCAGACAGAGAGACAAGCATGTTAACAGTGCTGTCTAAACAGAGACACAAGCATGCTAACAGTGCTGTCTAAACAGAGACACAAGCATGCTAACAGTGCTGTCTAAACAGAGACACAAGCATGCTAACAGTGCAGTCTAAACAGAGACAAGCATGCTAACAGTGATGTCTAAACAGAGACAAGCATGCTAACAGTGATGTCTAAACAGAGACAAGCATGCTAACAGTGCTGTCTAAACTAAGGTGACCAGATTTCTGAGACAAAATCCAGGGACATTTTCGGTTCGGCGGTTTAAAAACCTCCAAACATGTAGTGTTTTTGTCATAGAAAAACTAAAACAGGGACACTGCCCTTACCATTCACAAAGCAGTTTCTCTCACTCTATCCAAAATTGCAAAGGAATTGATTAATAATTGTTTTTTTCTCTGACTAAAGTAGTAAATTCTAGCTGAGATCAAGAACATCCTTAAAATCAGCTGTAAAAAAACATGTATCAGACACTTCACCCAAACTAAGGCCTCCTCCTTACACCAAAGATTTTCACAAGATTTGGGGAAGACTTTAAAATGGGAAAATGCCACACAAATGTTGAAAATGCCACACACAAGTTGAATGACAACTTCAGGTTATATGGTTTTAGAAAATATATGGTTTTAAGGGGGTTGAATCATTTTTCCCTAAATGTGGGTGGGAAGTAGCAAGCAGCTAACCTGCCATATATTGTTGTACAATATTAATATCTTATTGTGAATGGTCCCTAACTTGAAATATGTGAATTATTAAAAAATATATACATTACAAATGAAGGCCAATATACCTTACACCTTATTTACCTAACCCAATGTATTATACATGGGCAGCACCTTAATGAGGTTGGGACATGTGTCATGCCATACACTGATTTATCTTTAGACACTGTAAATTCCATGTAAAAGTGGGTGTGACCCACCAAAGAGTGATAACTATAAACAGTAACACTTACAAGAACACATTTGGTTCGCTAATCGTATCGATATTCCTGTTGTGTTTACACCATAGCTGGCTGAGTAGATGCACGAATGCCATGAAAGTACCGCGTAGGTACCTGTTGCCTCTCACGAAGGGAAGAAGATAGTTCTACCGCACAGCCGGCATTCTAGAGGGGCATTCTACTCTGATCGGGGCTTGTTCTGCCTGGCTTTAGCCTCTGGCTGTGCAAGCAGTAGGCTACGGTGCGCAACTACATGTCTTTTGGTCAACATTTTGGTTTTTTAATTTTTTCCATTATTCCAATTTTGGATCTTTCAGTCAGAAAACCGGGACATTTCCAGGGACAGCAGTAGCCGGGGACAGCTCACTGAATACGGGGACTGTCCCCTGAAACCGGGGATGTCTGGTCACCGTAGTCTAAACGGAGACACAAGCATGCTAACAGTGCTGTCTAAGCAGAGACAAGCATGCTAACAGTGCTGTCTAAACTGAGAAACAAGCATGCTAACAGTGCTGTCTAAATAGAGACAAGCAAGCTAACAGTGCAGTCTAAACAGAGACACAAGCATGCTAACAGTGCTGTCTAAACAGAGACAAGCATGCTAACAGTGCTGTCTAAACAGAGACACAAGCAGTTCTGTCCAGACACACAACAGACCAACCGTCCTGGAGAGAACAATGCTAGCACAATAAGAGCAGCTGGAGCAGGAGGAGGAGAGAGGCTGAGAGGAGCAGGAGGAGAGAGAGGCAGAGAGGAGCAGGAGGAGAGAGAGAGGCTGAGAGGAGCAGGAGGAGAGAGAGGCAGAGAGGATCAGGAGGAGAGAGAGGCTGAGAGGAGCAGGAGGAGAAAGAGGCTGAGAGGAGCAGGAGGAGAGCGAGGCAGAGAGGAGCAGGAGGAGAGAGAGGCTGAGAGGAGCAGGAGG
Source organism: Urophycis tenuis (assembly GCA_036785325.1). Classification (NCBI taxonomy): domain Eukaryota; kingdom Metazoa; phylum Chordata; class Actinopteri; order Gadiformes; family Phycidae; genus Urophycis; species Urophycis tenuis. Next base: position 17,124,971 of record JAXIVH010000002.1, on the reverse strand, counting down.
AGAAAGAGGCTGAGAGGAGCAGGAGGAGAGCGAGGCAGAGAGGAGCAGGAGGAGAGAGAGGCTGAGAGGAGCAGGAGGAGAGAGAGGTAGAGAGGAGCAGGAGGAGAGAGAGGCTGAGAGGAGCAGGAGGAGAGAGAGGCAGAGAGGAGCAGGAGGAGAGAGAGGCAGAGAGGAGCAGGAGGAGGAGAGAGGCTGAGAGGAGCAGGAGGAAGAGACTCCACA
>JAXIVH010000002.1:17111321-17124549 GCA_036785325.1 Urophycis tenuis | reverse complement strand
GGTGGGCGTGTCATTCTGTACCGTGAATATGCGACATTATTGCCTTTCAGAGCTGGAGTGGTGCCAGAAAGTGACCGTCCTCCAGAAACAGACTTTATGGTTTAAGTGCAAACACACACCGCTTTATGTCCACGGTCACAAAGGTTTGTTTCTGTGAAACGTTTCTGTCAATTAATCATCAAAACCATTGGCCAAAGAAGTGTGCAATTGATTCATAATCAGGTGTGACATTAACATGATAATAGGCAATGCAATAGCATCGGGGAGTACGCAGGTCTGTGCTGCAGAAGGTGGGTGATAGAGCAGGTAGGTGAGGTGGTGATAGAGCAGGTAATGTTTGATGAATTGGTGAATGTTTAATATAAGTGGAACCATCCATTTATTTGTAGTCACCTCCTGGACAAATCAACCATCCTTGATATGTCCAGGAGGTGACGTGGCCATGAAGATGAGTGACCACCGCAGCCTTATTTAGAGCCGGAGAAGCCCTGGTTAAGACGGCTCACACAGAGACCCAGAGAGAGGACAGACTCAACTGCCTGCTCAGCAGACCAAAGCATGGCTGTCAACCTGACAGAGAGAGTCAGGGCGAGAGACACAGAGCAGCAGAGAGAGAGTCAGGACGAGAGACACAGAGCAGCAGAGAGAGACAGGGCGAGAGACACAGAGCAGCAGAGAGGAGACAGGGCGAGAGACACAGAGCAGCAGAGAGAGAGACAGGAAGATAGACACAGAGCAGCAGAGAGAGAGACAGGAAGATAGACACAGAGCAGCAGAGAGAGACAGGACGAGAGACACTGAGCAGCGGCGAGAGACAGGGCGAGAGAGACACAGAGCAGCAGAGAGAGAGACAGGAAGATAGACACAGAGCAGCAGAGTCAGGGTGAGAGACAGAGCAGCAGAGAGAGAGCAGCTGGCTGTGGGGAGTGGGTACAGATGTGAGACCCCCTCCCCCCCTCCCCCCCATCACATTAACAAAACAAAAAATGTACTGCAGAAGCACAACTCAACTACTCTGACGCCCTGCCTCTGACGTGAACATGCAGAATAACACCTTGACCTGATGAGGACAAAGAGAACGGCTCTACGGACCGTCACACCAGGACTTCTGTTCTGTCCTCTGAAATGGCTCTGCTCTGTGTTTCCGACACCAAGCAACGGAATCACCTCTCAGGTTACAAACTGGCCAAACTCCCGAGCGTTCATCAAAATCCACCCACAAACCCAATCCCCAAACACCGCGTTCAGGACACAGGACGTGTCTTCATGGCCACCTAAAGCATACATCTGATGAACGATGGAGAAGAGGCTGAGGTCCTCCTGGTGTCCACCTACCTCTCTCACTTTGTCCCGTCTCTCTGCGCTCTGAGGGTCGCTGGGCTTCCCCATGTCTTTCCCCAGCGGCGCTTTCAGGAGACACTTTCGGAAGGCGTCGTAGCTGAACGTATCCGACTTGTTGGGGTCCTGGTTGGGGGAGATGGACCTCTCTGAAGCAGACTCGGTTCTGGACCGGGATATAGTCTGCACCTCTGCCGCCTGCCTCTCCTCCTCCTCCTCCTCCTCCTCCTCCTCCTCCTCTCCTCCTCCTCCTCCTCTTCTCCTCCTCCTCCTCCTCCTCCTCCTCCCCCGCCTCCGACCGGCCGCTCATCGGGTCCCGCTCCCCGGGTCACGGGGACGACTTGCGGCTGAAGGGTTTGAGTTTCGTGCTGGTAGTCTCTCCCTTGGCCGAGGACGAGGTGATCACCCGCAGGTAGTCTGGCTCCTTCGATCTCCTCAGGTGCTCCTTGTGAGCGTCATTCTCGGAGCCGACCGTGACGGGCTGGGTCTCGGTCTTGGACAGAAAGATCCGCTTGAGTCGGACCGAATCGGGGAGGAAGAACAAGGCCCCGAAGCACAGCGTGACTAGGCCCGACAGGAACAGCAGGAACACGAACTTCTGGGACAGCCGCAGACCCATGCCCGACGCCGAGACTCCGGGGAGCTTTCGGAACACCATGGTCACAATGTTGGTAGACTCGGACCCGCGGTCCTCTCGGGTCTTTGGGGGGTTGGTCGCTACAGCACCGAAAAGTTTCTGCGCGTCTTCCCAACACACCCCTAAACGCACAGCAGGGGGACGCTATCGATTGGCTGCTCTCCGCTGCCGACAGGATCCGCCTGCTGTCAGATCAGCGATCATCTGGACGCGTCATCCCGGACCGCAAACCCAGACCAGATCAGATCAGACCAGACCAGTCGGCGGAAGAACCAACACACGACGATCCCAGATCCACCGTGGAGAGCCGCACACGGTTTGGGGTCACAACAGTCCGCTGGCGATGTCTGGAGAGAAAGAGAAATAGGCACCGAGGAGGAGAAACTAATGTGAGGTTCTACTGTACAGAACGGCCGTATTCCCATGCGACCACCAGAGACCCTCTGGATGGAGCGGGCCCGTCAACTTGTCCGCGGGGAGCAGACCTTCAGCAGCTCCTCGGCACGCAGCGTGCAGCGGAGCGGGCTTCTTCTCAGCCGAGCGGGCTTCTTCTCAGCCGAGCAGGCTTCTTCTCAGCCGAGCGGGCTTCCTCTCATAGCGATCCGCACGGATCATCCGCTTATCCCCCCGGAAGCTCCCCGATCACGGGACGCTCGGTCCTCCGCGGAGGTCTCGGTACAGCCCGGTTCCTACCCGGTACAGATGTCTGAAATAAACGCGTGCGTGTTCATGTCGCTGTCTCGTCCCTTCGTTCGCTGAGGATTAAAATTCCAAATCGCGAAACGCGAACAAAGGATTTGTTTGTCCGACGCGTGGTCCAAGTTGTCCTCCTGTCCGCCACGGATCGTCGTAACACGCCAGGACGCCTCCGTGGTTCCGTGGTTCCGGTCCGCCCGCTCTGCTGCAGACAGTCCGTCCGCCGCCGTGTGCTTCTCTGAATGGAGCGGAGAGGAGGAGACGGAACGTACAGCGGCGCTCTGCTCCGCTGCGATGCTGCTGGGGGTCTGGGGGTCCGGGGGGCTGGCCCTACAGTGATGGAGCTCAGCTCCCGCTTATCACGACGCCTTAAAGCCGTCTGGTCCCGGAGTGAAAACAGGAGGAGGTGGTGGGGGGGGTATAGTGGAGCTAGGTCTCTCTCTCTCTCTCTCTCTCTCTCTCTCTCTCTCTCTCTCTCTCTCTCTCTCTCTCTCTCTCTCTCTCTCTCTCTCTCTCTCTCTCTCTCTCTCTCTCTCTCTCTCTCTCTCTCTCTCTCTCTCTCTCTCTCTCTCTCTCTCTCTCTCTCTCTCTCTCTCTCTCTCTCTCTCTCTCTCCACATCAAAGGGACTTTTTAGAGTTATAATATCACATATAATATCACATGTATAATCTCAAGGTGTGTCCTGCCCGCTGCATCACACTGTCAGTGTGTGTTCTGATCAGCCAATGAGAGGACTTTTCTGGTCTCCTGACCACGCAGACCCAGACTGCTGAAGCAACAACTTGAGGTAATTATGAGGAATGGTTCTGGTCCTGTTCTGATGACGGCCGCGATGTTAAACTTTAGTTTGTTAAGTGTTTGCATAAGCAGGTTGGTGGGCGCCATGTTGGGGGCAGATTAAAGAAGATAGATGAGGGAGTCTTTACCAGCACAGTGACTTGACCTCTCTCTGGTATCCTATTAACACAGACACACACACACACACACACACACACACACACACACGGACACACACACACACAGACACAGACACACACACACACGGACACACACACACGCAGACACAGACACACAGACACGCACACACATACACAGATACACGCACACACACAGACAGACACACACACACACACGCAGACACACAGACACGGACACACGCAGACACACAGACACGCACACACATACACGCACGCACACATGCACACACATGCACACATGCAAACACAGACACACACGCATACATATCCTATTAACACACGCACGCACAGACACAAGCACGCACACACACACAGACACACACATGCACACACCCATAGACACACACAGACACACCCATAGACACACACAGACACACGCACGCACACACACAGACACACGCACGCACGCACACACAGACACATGCACGCACACACACACACAGAGACACACACACATGCATGCACACACAGACGCACGCACCGTTTCACACTGCGGCTTTGTTTCCACGTTCAACATGTGATGTGATGACGAGGTTCTCCAGAATAACATGTCATGTCATGCCCCGCCCTGATCAGTGGATCACAGTGGATGGACACGGCTGAAGGGATATCACAGGTGATGTCCTTCATTTCCCCGATGAACTGAACGTTCATCATGACAGGTTTCAGAGCTCCCACTCACATGAAAACAGACTCTGATTCTCTGCAAGATGATCAGCTGGGAACCTTCTGCTCAAAGCTTCCTTTAGTTTTGTTTACTTCTCTGGTGTCCTTTGACCTCTGCAGGGCTGTCTCTGACTCTGTCATCTGTCACTCACACGACCACGGAGTCATGAGTCTGCTGTTTCTCTCCCTCTCTGTCTCTCTCTGTCACTCTCTCTGTCACCCTCTCTGTCTTCCTCCCCCCCCCCCCCCCCCTCTCTCTGTGTGAGGAGGGGTGGGGACACGTTGGACCCCACGTTGGACCCCACGTTGGACCCCAGTGATCCTATCCTCTCAACACACCTCGGTCCTCAGAATGTCTCAGGATGTCCTCAGGATGAGGCAGACAGCCTGCAGCTGCCTGTGACACAGCTCTACAAATTAAAAGTCCTGCTGATTGTACTTATTGCACCTCCAGAGCTTTGGAGCTAACCGCACTAATTAACGAGTCCAGATGGTTGATTTCCACCAGGAGGACCTCGCTGTATCTGCCTCTTTGTGAGGTTCTGCGGGCTCAAACGAGACCAGACGTCCCCGTAAACCGCTGAAAGCAGAGCTCAGGTGTGTGTCCTCCCGTGTTTGTCAGGAAGCCAAGCCGTACACGAGGCCCCGGGCGGAGGGCGCTGGGGGCCGCCGATGACAGCTCAGTTTATCAGGCAGACGGAGCAGCCAGCTCCGCCCTGGACGCAACAAAGGGACAGCGTGAAGTCACAGCAGGACATTTTTCATTGGGTGGGGAAAAGGTTTTCATGAGGACACAAAGGCCCGCGGGGAGACAGGATGTTCGGGGATATCTTTCAGCGTTGGGTTTCAATCTTTTGTGACCACGCTACAAAACGCCCGTGATGTGATGCGCGCTGGAGGATGTGAGCTTAGCCACGCGGAGGACGTAACACCACAGGTCCATAAGGTTCTCTGATTAGCAACAAAGGGGAGGCTAATATGTAAAGTAATTGATAAGAGCAGCAGAGAAGCTAACAGGAAGCTAATATGTATGCTAATTCATGAGAACAGGAAGAATAGGAAGGCAATATGCATGCTAACTGATAAGACTAGCATGGGAATTAATATAAATTTAATACATGTGGTAATTGACAAGAACAGCAGATAAGCTAACATGAAGCTAATATGCATGCTCAGTTGTTAGCATACGTTAAAGCATACGTTCCACACACACATCCAGCAAAGATTAGCAGAAACATGACGACGGCATAAACCAAGGAGAGGCCTGCAGTGGGGCGTGGCCAGAGTCTCCTGCATGGCTGCTCAGTCACGGAGGATGTTCTGAAGGATGATGGAGCACCTCACCTGTCTGACAGCTACTGCTCTACTGTGGGCCTATGAAGCAGACTGGTTATCCACTCAGAGCAGACAGACATGTCGTCATATAGAGAGCAGACAGACATGTCGTCATATAGAGCAGACAGACATGTAGTCATATAGAGAGCAGACAGACATGTCGTCATATAGAGAGCAGACAGACATGTAGTCATATAGAGCAGACAGACATGTCGTCATATAGAGCAGACAGACATGTAGTCATATAGAGAGCAGACAGACATGTAGTCATATAGTCAGACAGACATGTAGTCATATAGTCAGACATATAGCCTCTGTCATCACTGAGCAGGTCGCTGAACAGGGTGTCTTGCTCAAGGGTGGCCAGGGTGCACATGGAGAATTGAACCCACCCCCTCAGTGCCTCCACCATCCTGTCCGCCATCTAGGATCCATAACCTGCTTCTGAGACGTGGTCAGACTTGACTTCCTGTCTGGCGTCCATGTTTTATTCATTGACAGACGGAGGAGGTCCAGCTCTCAGACAGACATGTCACCATCACCCCCCGAGAACGTTCAAATGCGACAGCAAACCTGCAACCTCTCTGCAGGTGATGACTGTGTGGTCTAGGTGTTAGACTGGGCCTGAGGGTTAGGTGTGTCAAGGTTACACACACACAACACACACACACACACACACACACACACACACGTACACATGTTAGAGGAGCAGGCCTCCCAGAAGAGGGCCTGGTGTGTAAGCACACAACATCGTGACGACCAGGAGAGCGAGTGGCTCAAAGTCTCTCTCACCAGAGCACTGATTAAAAGCGAGCTGTTTTACTCCCATTGAGCCGCACTGTTGAGTTACTGGTTGAACAGCGCCCCCTTGAGGCGACACAGGAGGCTGCTTTTGTAAATGTAATCTCATTGTATAAGGTGTGCATATCTCAAACCGGCCAAGCATCTTGATGCTTAACTTAGTTATTATTATATCTGAATGGGAGGGGAGGGCAGCAAACAGCGTCATTCTTCTCGTTCATTTCCGAGATGTAGAAACTTAATATCGAGACCAACAAGACCACTTACATAAAGGGCACCCACCACTCCAACCATTAAAAAGCAATCAGGAAAAATAATCAACTCAAGTGCCGTCATGCAAATAGCAGCCAATTTATTTCCGCCCGCTGCGTTGTGCACCCAGAGGTCCCCAGGGGCACCCAGGGGCGCGCTGGGAAACCCGCTGGAGCAAATGAGTCCAAACGATTTCACAGCAACAAAACACGAGTAAATACAGCGAGGCCGGGAGAAATGTAGGACATATTCTGCAGCTCTATATCTAAATGTACTCTACGAGGCGGACTGAAGTGTGAAAGCCGGCCGGCTGCTCGAGTCACAGACGTTGTTCCACTCAAAGCGCTGTAATGCCTCCACATTTAGACGGAGGGCTACAATGAGGTTTAATCAACCAATTAACGGTTTAATTAGTCCATGTGACGGATGGGAAGATAAACGACTGAGCATCCAGTGGCCTTTCCAGACAGTTCAGATTATCTGGATCCAAAGTCATGACTTCCGCGGTGCTGTGTTGGTTTATATTATTTATATTAGGGCTCAGAACTCATCACCCCAACACCCCGTGATGTGATCAGTCAGCACAAGCTGACTCTACTATGAATGGAGCAGGGCCATCCATCCAGGGTCGTTTTACATGCAGTTTGTTTTGGGAGCCGAGCAACAACAAACAAACAGCCTGAGTTTCGGCCATTTGCCATTTAGAGGAAATAAATGTAAATGAACAAACAAATCCACCAGTCATAGCGAACCGCTGCTCTCTATCACGGCGCTCAAAGTAGGCAGACGTGCAATCAAAGAGGAAAACACTAAAGCTTGTTATTATTTCTGAACCTATTTGGAGTTTAGAAATAACAAACATGCTTTACAAAACACAAATATTCAACCTCTGCTGAAGCCGACCTGAGGTCAGTCTGTGGCTCCATGGTACTGTTCGGTGGTGGTCGACCCCTAGTGGCCAGGCAGGGGGTCGCATCTTCAACCAGCTTCATGAGCTGCTCTTCAACAAAGGGACATTACATTCACAGCCCAAAGTTCAGCCCAGGGCCTTCTCACAGGCTGCCGCAACTTCCACGGAGCAGGGCTTCAATAGGAACCCCTCGGCCAGGTCTTCAGACCAATCAAACTGCGTCTTCTGAGATTCAGACGATGGAGGCCTTATGGACCGGACGGCGCCCCCTGCCGTCCGCGGGGCAGGCTGGCCTTGACGTGCAGCGGCATGGCCAGATTGATTGGCCATGCTCACCTTAGGGTGCAGAGAATATGGGTCTGCTTTCCAAAATAAACGTGACTACTGTTCCACAAACTGGGCCAAAAAAGTTGTGTACAATAAAACTAAAACATTGTGTGGTTCACACAAGCATTTTGCTCAGAATTTGAAGCTAATCATGAGGCTAATGTGTGTCCCTAATTAAATAAAGTACACGTCAGGCTGCCTTGCTTGTGTTGCGAGAGGATCATCAAAGAGCTAGCTTCATACCCTGTAGGATCAGCTCGGCCAACAGGACTGCTCCATCTGAATGAGGGCTATGAGAGCACCAGCGAGACGTCATGTCAAACTTTATTTTGGTGTGTGGTTGGACCGTCATGTACAGCAAATGAAGTGGACAGCGACACAAAGGTTTACATTTGTATTATTGGTCGTGACATTTCCATTTCAGCAACATCTCAATTTTTCATACAATTCTCTTTATTCGTATAGAAAATAAATAAAAACATTATTGCGAAGAAGTTGACGCCAGGTTTCACAAACCCTCAGAGATGAAGACAGCAGAGGAAACAGAAATGAAAACAGCTTTGATTCCCCAGGACCGAGTCCCCTGCACCGGCCTTCTGATAAAGGGTTAAAGTGCACATTATGACATCACAGAGGGGTCCTCCCAGAGGGAAGGCTCATGGGAGGTCACAAAGGTCACAAAGGTCACCCAGCAGCACCCACATCAGGAGGGGCTGGGTGGGCCCTGTGTTGGAGTATTGAACATGTAGTTGTGATCAGTACTTCTTGTCTAAAAGAACCTCCACTGCTCCCAGACTGTAGGGCATGCACTAACAAGCTGCTCACCTAAAAGTTACTCATTGGGCCAGCGGGTGTTTTTTCAAGTGTTAGTTCATTTAATAATACACACAATTACACAAGCACTGAACAATCCTAAAATATGAAAACAACACAGTCTTGTTTGCAGTATAGTTCTCTGAGTCCGTTACATAGAGTTTGATAGGAGCACATTGTGGACCCTGAAACAGCCCACAGGACAGCTGATGGTGGACACCAGCCTCTACTAGATGTGTCACTCTGAGCAGGTCAACAGAATGTTAATCTAAATCCCGTGGAGCACATGAAGAGCTCCATTAAAGCACGTGTAGTGATGTAAAGCACACAAAGTAAACATTAAATCATACAATCATATGGAAAGCACATGAAACGCATTAAGACTGTAAAAAATAAAATCAATACAAATCCCAGAAAGTGTTGAGCATAAAGCAGCACAGGAGTCCAACCTGCTCACAGACAGGCGGTGAGACAGGTGGAGAAGAGAGACAGGTGGAGTGAGTGAGTGTGAGACATTCAGAGAGAACTCAATACTTAACAAAAGGCACAGTGATGTGAGGCGTAGCCCCCAGAGGAGGGGGGACACGACACCTGGTGATGATGAGGGGCTGGAGATGATGAGGAATGACTGACGCGAGGCACAGCCCGCCTTGTTTCATTATTCATATAAGAATCATGTTTTTTTAGTGACAGTATGGATTATTTCATATGGATCATATGGTGTCACACACACACACCTTACCCTCCCTTACCCACAGAGAGGGAGAGACAGAGAGGCAGTAAGTGAGGAAAGACAGAAAGACTCAGTACTCTGGAGCTCACATGATACCACCACATTCCACCAGGGTCAGAGGTCAGAATGGCAGCTATAAAATAACACACTCACACACACAGTTTGAACAGAAAGAGTAAGCTAACATACCTTAAACACTGGTTCTACTGCATATAGTCTAACCATTAGACCCCAATATACTGGTTCTACTAGGATTTACGCCTTTGTCATGACTACCACATGGCAGGGATCTCCATTCCTTCATTCCTTCTTCTGCCGCCCTGTGTAGCGTGGGGATTGTTTACAGCTCTTCTCTGACGGTCCCAGTACTGCCGCTAATGTTGGAATGAATGAAAGGAATACGCAGGAAGGTGGGCTGTCTCGGACTAAATGACTGGACCGGTCCTCACAAACCAGCAGAGTGTCTTGACAGGACCGGTCCTCACAAACCAGCAGAATGTTTTGACCTCACAAACCATCAGAACATCTTAACAGGACTAGTCCTCACAAACCAGCAGAGTGTCTTAACAGGACCGGTCCTCACAAACCAGCAGAGTGTCTTGACAGGACTGGTCCTCACAAACCAGCAGAATGTTTTGACTAGACTGGTCCTCACAAACCAGCAGAATGTTTTGACCTCACAAACCATCAGAACATCTTAACAGGACTAGTCCTCACAAACCAGCAGAGTGTCTTAACAGGACCGGTCCTCACAAACCAGCAGAGTGTCTTGACAGGACTGGTCCTCACAAACCAGCAGAATGTTTTGACTAGACTGGTCCTCACAAACCAGCAGAATGTTTTGACCTCACAAACCATCAGAACATCTTGACAGGACTAGTCCTCACAAACCATCAGAACATCTTGACTGGACTAGTCCTCACAAACAACCAGCAACTCTGGACTGCAAAACAACAACATATGGGTTTAAAGGGAATCAAAAGTGATATTAGAGTTCATATTATAATATACATACTTTACACATCTATACTGCATAGAGTTTCTGTGTTGCCATGGCGAAGCAGTCTAAATACAGGCTCAGCACCGTCCCGCTTAAAGGTCCAAACCCCTCCTTGGTACCAGTGTGTGTGTGTGTGTGTGTGCATGGCTTATGTTTTCTAAGGCTACAAAAATAAGAAGATTTGATTCTGATTGGTTGGTTTGTTGCTCAGATGATACACATGATAATATAATAGAATATATATAATATCATAAATGATTATAGTAGAAGTCCCAACAATCTCAAGATTAAAAGCTTTTAAAACGTACATTTTAAGGTAAATAATTAACGATCTGCTATTTGGACGGCGACATGACTGTCAGAACAACTTAAGTCTTAACTCAACTTGACTCAACTTAGGTTGAGTCAAGAGTCACATGAGTGTGGAGTTTAAAGCCTGCTCCTCTGAGTGAGAAGTGAACTTTGACCTCCACACATTCTGCAGCTGAACAGCATCAGGAGAGCAGTCCGGAGTTCTCCTCATGAAGCAGAAACACATCCCCAAAGCCAAAGGTAACGTCGCCCCAACACTGAAATCAAACGTGAAAAAACAATAAAGCCGCCAGTAAGGGGCTCCTGAAATAAGGCCAAGTCGAAGCCTGCTCCCCAGCTACGGTCCGTCGCTGTGTGTGCGTAACATCTGACAGACGTATGTAAAGGAATGTCCTCGTGATCAATGCAGAACTTAAGTGAAGGTGAGAGCAACCCTTCTACATGTACACAACGTAACGGAGAAGTCTGATACTCAAACCATTTGGTAATGCATAGTTCTACACACCCCCACCACCATTTTCAGAATCAGGTTAAAAAATAGAAGCGACAACCGCTCAGCCTCCATTTTGTTTTGGTTCATGGAACGCCAGCCGCTTCCCGCCGGCCAGCGGGCTGGTTCTGTTTTCTGCTCAGGAAGCCATCGCTCGTATCCCGCCTCTAAGCTCTGCCTCTAAGCTCCGCCTCCCACCTCTAATCGCCCTAGTAGGGCAGCGGTGCACTCGGCCCCTCCCCCCTTGGCCCTCCCCCCTCCGCCCCTCCCTCCGGGCCCTGCCCCCTCCGCCCCTCCCCCGGGAGGCGTGGGCCTCAGGAGAGGAAGGGCTCATCCTCATCCTCCTCAGCGCTGGGCCCCGGGTCACTCAGACACCTCAGGAGACGCTGCTCCTTGGCGCTGGGACCCCCCCCCTCCCCCTCGCCCCTGGCCGGCCCCGACGGCGGGGCCCGCATCGTCAGACCCTGCGCCTCCTCCTCCTCCTCCTCCTCCTCCTGCTCCTGCTCCAGCCGGCGCCGGCCCGGGCGCTGCAGCTCATCCAGCAGGTTGAGGGAGTCGGGGGACTGGGGAGAGGCCAGGTCCACCTGGATGGTGGGCACGCTGTCCGACATCTGCTTCATCTGGTAGGCCTGGGGGTCTGAGGGCCACACAACACAGCTGGGGTTCAGGAACACACAATAATATCCATCACCGAGCTCCTCTTCACGAGACCACAGCCACATGACTGCACATATGCTCCAATCACCCATGATGCAAAGCAGCCCAAGTCACTACTCATTATGGAACACACAATGGGCAATGTACACTGCGAAGGCTCGTCTCCATGGTGATTCAGGCCTAAACCTACCACCCCCGTCAATCATGTGCTCATGCAGCTGTAGGGGTTACCATGGCTACCAGGATGATGCATGCGTGTTAGCGTGGTGGAACCTCTGAAGCTACTCTCCTCACATACCTGCAGCCACACCTGGGCCTTCTCTCTGCTTCTCAGCAGCTTTGAAATCAGTTTCTCTGCTGCCTAAAACACAACACCACACTGGTTGACATCAGGGCTAGCATGGTGGCTAGCTAGCAATGGCTCAGCTAACTGATTATTAGCAAGTAGCATCGCCATACAGAGTAGGAGTCATCATTCTGTCTGTTCACTGATTTGACAATTGAAAAGACATGTTCTGTGCTAGTGAGAGCTGTGAGAAAGACACAAGAAGTTCTCCACACACCACATGTTGATGTGTCTCCTTGGAGGATGATACTCACCTCCTCCCGCTGGCCCACATTGCTAACAAAGAGGAACGTACTCAGAGGAAGCACCGATTCCTGCGTCCGTCCATCAGAGAGGACAAGTCTCTGTTTGGATTTCTTTAGCAGTCTAGCTGTGAGGGTTGGTGCTAGCTGTGAATGCCAGTGTTAGCTTCGGAGGCTAATGCAAGTGGTGCAGGCAAGCACTAGCTGTGGACAACAGTGCTAGCAATGGAGACTAGTTATAGCCTTTTACAGCCATACATGCTTGCGGTAGTTGCCTGGGGGCAGGGGCTACCTAGCAATGGTAGTGCTAGATGTGTGGACCCGTGACAAGCTGGCAGGCTAGTGCGCGCGGTGTATGCTAGTGCTAGCCTTTCTAGCCGTGAATGCCGTCGATAGCCATCAATACACATGCAGTGCTAGAGGCTCGTGCTATGAATCCTAGCACTACCACTGCAAACCAGTGCTAACTGAGGCTGATGATAGCGTTGGTGTGTGTGTGTGTGGGTTACCTGAGGCTAGCCTAGCCCTGGAGATGGTTGGGGAGTCTGGAGGAGCAGCAGGTACAGTCAGGTAGTTGTTCATCTGCGTGATCTGAGACAACAAATCCTTTTCAATGTTCACCATTCAGTGGATGCTGACAGCCAAGGTATCATCAATAATAACACTTAACCGGGAACCATCAGAACCAGAGAGAG
>JAXIVH010000002.1:17076321-17106321 GCA_036785325.1 Urophycis tenuis | reverse complement strand
CATTATAGTGTTTTCTGGATCAGAGAAGGAAAACCCTCTGTTTTATGTCTCGAAAGAAAGTAATGCATTTTGTGATGTAGATTACCTCGATATTACACTTTTTTTGGGGGGCCTACAAAAGCTCTCAGCCCCGGGGCCTAACATTAGGTTAAGGCGGCCCTGCGTAGGAGCGATGCTGATGCTGAAGCATCAATAAATCAATCAATCAATAAAGAGGGTGGTATAGTCTTGCATCCTCTTAATAAAATGTAAAAGTAATAACACAGTATGGACAGTATGGACAGCAGGGGGCAGTAAGGACAGTAGGGGGCGGTAAGGACAGTAGGGGGCAGTAAGGAGAGTAGGGGCAGTAAGGAGAGTAGGGGGCAGTAGGGGCAGTAAGGACAGTAGGGGGCAGTAAGGACAGTAGGGGCAGTAAGGAGAGTAGGGGCAGTAAGGAGAGTAGGGGGCAGTAGGGGCAGTAAGGACAGTAGGGGGCAGTAAGGACAGTAGGGGCAGTAAGGAGAGTAGGGGCAGTAAGGAGAGTAGGGGGCAGTAAGGACAGTAGGGGGCAGTAAGGACAGTAGGGGCAGTAAGGAGAGTAGGGGGCAGTAGGGGCAGTAGGGGCAGTAAGGACAGTAGGGGCAGTAAGGACAGTAGGGGCAGTAAGGAGAGTAGGGGGCAGTAGGGGCAGTAAGGTCAGCAGGGGGCAGTAAGGACAGTAGGGGGCAGTAAGGACAGTAGGGGCAGTAAGGACAGTAGGGGGCAGTAAGGAGAGTAGGGGGGCAGTAAGGACAGTAGGGGCAGTAAGGAGAGTAGGGGGCAGTAGGGGCAGTAGGGGCAGTAAGGACAGTAGGGGCAGTAAGGACAGTAGGGGCAGTAAGGAGAGTAGGGGGCAGTAGGGGCAGTAAGGTCAGCAGGGGGCAGTAAGGACAGTAGGGGGCAGTAAGGACAGTAGGGGCAGTAAGGACAGTAGGGGGCAGTAAGGACAGTAGGGGGCAGTAAGGACAGTAGGGGGCAGTAAGGAGAGTAGGGGGCAGTAAGGACAGTAGGGGGCAGTAAGGACAGTAGGGGGCAGTAAGGACAGTAGGGGCAGTAAGGACAGTAGGGGGCAGTAAGGACAGCAGGGGGCAGTAAGGACAGTAGGGGCAGTAAGGACAGTAGGGGGCAGTAAGGACAGTAGGGGCAGTAAGGACACTAGGGGGCAGTAAGGACAGTAGGGGGCAGTAAGGACAGCAGGGGGCAGTAAGGACAGTAGGGGGCAGTAAGGACAGTAAGGACAGTAGGGGGCAGTAAGGACAGTAGGGGGCAGTAAGGTCAGTAGGGGGCAGTAAGGACAGTAGGGGGCAGTAAGGACAGCAGGGGGCAGTAAGGACAGTAGGGGGCAGTAAGGACAGTAGGGGCAGTAAGGACAATAGGGGGCAGTAAGGTCAGTAAGGACAGTAGGGGCAGTAAGGACAGTAGGGGGCAGTAAGGACAGTAGGGGCAGTAAGGACAGTAGGGGGCAGTAGGGGGCAGTAAGGAGAGTAGGGGGCAGTAAGGACAGTAGGGGCAGTAAGGACAGTAGGGGGCAGTAAGGTAAGCAGGGGGCAGTAAGGACATTAGGGGGCAGTAAGCACAGTAAGGTCAGCAGGGGGCAGTAAGGAGAGTAGGGGCAGTAAGGACAGTAGGGGCAGTAAGGACAGTAGGGGGCAGTAAGGAGAGTAGGGGGCAGTAAGGACAGTAAGGACAGTAGGGGCAGTAAGGACAGTAGGGGGCAGTAAGGACAGTAGGGGCAGTAAGGACAATAGGGGGCAGTAAGGAGAGTAGGGGGCAGTAAGGACAGTAGGGGCAGTAAGGACAGTAGGGGGCAGTAAGGACAGTAGGGGGCAGTAAGGTCAGTAGGGGGCAGTAAGGACAGTAGGGTCAGTAGGGGGCAGTAAGGAGAGTAGGGGGCAGTAAGGACAGTAAGGACAGTAGGGGGCAGTAAGGACAGTAGGGGGCAGTAAGGACAGTAGGGGCAGTAAGGACAGTAGGGGGCAGTAAGGACAGTAGGGGGCAGTAAGGACAGTAGGGGCAGTAAGGAAAGTATGGGGCAGTAAGGACAGTAGGGGGCAGTAAGGACAGTAGGGGGCAGTAAGGAAAGTAGGGGACAGTAAGGACAGCAGGGGGCAGTAAGGACAGTAGGGGGCAGTAAGGACAGTAAGGACAGTAGGGGGCAGTAAGGACAGCAGGGGGCAGTAAGGACAGTAGGGGGCAGTAAGGACAGTAAGGAGAGTAGGGGGCAGTAAGGTCAGTAGGGGGCAGTAAGGACAGTAGGGGGCAGTAAGGACAGCAGGGGGCAGTAAGGACAGTAGGGGCAGTAGGGGGCAGTAAGGACAGTAGGGGGCAGTAAGGTCAGTAGGGGGCAGTAAGGACAGTAGGGGCAGTAGGGGGCAGTAAGGACAGCAGGGGGCAGTAAGGTCAGTAGGGGGCAGTAAGGACAGTAGGGGGCAGTAAGGACAGTAGGGGCAGTAGGGGGCAGTAAGGACAGCAGGGGGCAGTAAGGACAGCAGGGGGCAGTAAGGTCAGTAGGGGGCAGTAAGGACAGTAGGGGCAGTAGGGGGCAGTAAGGACAGCAGGGGGCAGTAAGGTCAGTAGGGGGCAGTAAGGACAGTAGGGGGCAGTAAGGTCAGTAGGGGGCAGTAAGGTCAGTAGGGGGCAGTAAGGACAGCAGGGGGCAGTAAGGTCAGTAGGGGGCAGTAAGGACAGTAGGGGGCAGTAAGGACAGTAGGGGGCAGTAAGGTCAGTAGGGGGCAGTAAGGACAGTAGGGGGCAGTAAGGACAGCAGGGGGCAGTAAGGACAGTAAGGTCAGCAGGGGGCAGTAAAACCCACCTCTAGCAGACAGATTGCATGGCTGCAGTGTTTAGGTTCCAGTTGAGATGGTTGCACGTCCAGTAAACTGAGCATGAATCACGTTTGCATCATGAGGAATGTGAACATTTAACAGAAGAAGGGAAAACACAGCAGCATATGAAACTCTGCTAAGTATCGTCATGACAACTATGTGGGTCTGGAAATGAAATCAAATAAATACACTTTCTTTTAGAAGTGATGTCCAGCAAGCTGGACGAGCTGCGTTGCTATGGGAACGCTCCTGTAGGCAAAACCAGAGCCCGCCTCCAGGACCCAGTAAGTAAAACTATGGAAAGTCAGTTGGGAGCCACAGGTGTGTGTGTGTGTGTGTGTGTGTGTGTGTGTGTGTGTGTGTGTGTGTGTGTGTGTGTGTGTGTGTGTGTGTGTGTGAACATTACTGTGGCTGAGATAAGGTTGGGCGATATCCATTCTTGGATCCGTTAAAGCCTCTCCATAAACGTGGAGGTATAACTTAAGTTTCATGTTCTGCTGCTCTGAATGAACCATGGGCCATTCAGACGGTGGCCGTCAGGTTTTTTGTGAGCTCCAATATGTTGAGCTGATGTCAGACCTTCACCACCACAGGCTCAAGATCAGGTCAAGTCCTCTAGCCCAATGACCCACGCTGGCAGGGGGTCCAGGTGTGCAGCAGGTAGAGACCAGTGGATGAGGGTGAATACAATGAAAGGAGTATGTAGCTTCTCAACATACTTTGAGAAGGTATCATGTTGTTCATGTGTTCTACTGCGTTCTGTTATCCTCTAGTGCTAATGATCTCCCTGGTCGTGTGTGTGTGTGTGTGTGTGTGTGTGTGGGTGCGTGTGTGTGTGTGTATGTGATTCCATATCGGTGAAATGTGTTATGATATCATATAGGAGTCATGATGTTGCTCAGACTCACAGGAGGTTTTGAGTCTCCTAACACAGCAGTCCTTCCAAACAGCCTGCGGAATCAGCTCATCCAAAAGATATTACGTTTGTTCCTGGCTAGACTTCCTTACTATTCTCATTCTATTAGCAAAGTCAGCTAGAACGTGAAGGTTGGCTGAACTGAGGGCGGAGGAGAAGCAGAAGGTGGAGGAGCCCAGAGGAACCCTTGGAGATGGTGGCCATCCTTCCAGTAACAGGCAGCCGAGGGCAGCAGCCATTAAATATGAACATCTATACAATGACCTGTAAGGTGGACCATCAAGTCTCTGGGAAGTGCACTCACATAACCTGATCTGTCGCAATGCCTTTAACACGCTATATACACACTACTGCCACATTTACCATTTCAAACTTTAGTTGTACACTAAACCAGACTCTAAAGTGGGGGAGGAGAGGGAGGTGAGGGGGAGGAGCTACCTGGGTGTGGATCTCCTCGTTGATGGATCGCTTGGCCTCCTGTTTCTTCTTCACGGCCAGCAGCTCAACCAGAGGTTTAATAGTCATACCCTGGTAGAGAGACATAGAGACAGAGGAGAAAGAGAGAGAGGGAGAGAGACAGAGTAGAGAGAGAGAGAGGTTTAATACTCATACCCTGGGAGAGAGACATAGAGACAGAGTAGAGAGAGAGAAGGTGCTACACACTGTGTGTATGTGTGTGTAAAACACATTTAAAAACCATGAACCATGAAAGTGTCCACACAGATCCCATCTACATGCATTCACTTCCAGAGACTCCAGGTGGTGCTGGGATCACACCTCAATCAATAAGGAGCAGCTGACCTCCAGTAACCACCTGGGCTGACCCACGGCTGCAGCAGGCAGGAAGCACAGCGGTTTAAATCACTAAACACTTCTTAATACACTAAACTCTAAGAGGCGCGTTACATCACCTGGATAAAGATGGATCCTCCAACAGATTCATGAAGGAAGCTTCCTGTAGCAGATACACTCAGGGGGCTCCAACAAGCCCTCTCAGAGAAAGGAGGCCATCACCCATCCATGAGAAGATTTCAGTTCTCAACTGGTTGACTGCTTATTACTCCTTAGTTCATTATAACACCACACGTCAGGCTCAGAGCCGTCTCTCAGGCGTCTCGCCATGCACACATATAAACACACCCTTCTCTGATCCGGATGAAGGCTCAACAGCCAGGTGTTGCTGGACTCATCGGAGCGAGCTGATGTAAATAGAGGCAGCAACGCCAGCCAGCTTTTGATGTGACAGAATAGAGGAAGTTCCTGAACCAAGGAACCATGCGGTCGGGAAGCCAGCGAGCCAGCCGGGGGGACAATGTGTGGGCCTGAGATTGTTAGAAGTTATTTAAAGTCTGTGTGGGGAAGTTGCATGTTTACATCCAGACTCACTGGTCCCTTCCAGCTGAAACCATTCAGTTTCACTATTTTACTACTCAGTTAATGATCAGACACTTTCATCCCAAGAAGAGTCACGTTGTTACTGAGCTTGGAAGCTTGGGAGTATTTTAAAAATACATGTAGAGTCTTTTAAACCAAAGTCTTTTTAAACCAGAGTATTTAAGCTAAAGTCTTTTTAAACCAGAGTCTTTAAACTAAAGTCTTTTAAACCAGTCTTTTTAAACCAGAGTCTTTTTAAACTAAAGTGTTTTCAAACTAAAGTATTTTTAAACCAGTCTTGTTGAACCAGAGCCTTGTTGAACCGGAGTCAGTTGAACCAGAGTCTTGTTGAACCAGAGTCTAGTTGAACCAGAGTCTAGTTGAACCAGAGTCTTGTTGAACCAGAGTCTTGTTGAACCAGAGTCAGTTGAACCAGAGTCTTGTTGAACCAGAGTCTTGTTGAACCAGACTCTAATTGAACCAGTGTCTAGTTGAACCAGAGTCTAATTGAACCAGAGTCTTGTTGAACCAGAGTCAGTTGAACCAGAGTCTTTTAAACTAAAGTGTTTTCAAACTAAAGTATTTTTAAACCAGAGTCTTGTTGAACTAGAGTCTTGTTGAACCAGAGTCAGTTGAACCAGAGTCTAGTTGAACCAGAGTCTTGTTGAACCAGACTCTAGCTGAACCAGAGTCTAGTTGAACCAGATTCTAATTTAACCAGAGTCTTGTTGAACCAGAGTCAGTTGAACCAGAGTCTTGTTGAACCAGAGTCTGGCTGAGAAGGAGGGTCTGACCTGCACGAAGACAGTGAAGAAGACAACGGTGATGATGGCCGTGAGGAACATCTCCCTCATGGCATAGCGGTCCTTGTCCAGCAGGTAGCCCAGGGAGAAGGCGATGGCCCCCCGGAGGCCCCCATAAGCAATGATGAACTGGTCCTTGGTGGTCAGCTTTACGATGCGGAACTTGTTGATGATGAAGGTGAGCCCCACCACACCTGGAGAGAGAGAGAGAGAGAGAGAGAGAGAGAGAGAGGAGAGAGATGAGAGAGAGAGAGAGAGAGAGAGAGAGAGAGAGTGAGAGAGAGAGAGAGAGAGAGAGAGAGAAACAGAGTGGATTGGAGTTGCTAGCACATCAGCATGTCAGCATGTTAGCGTGCTAGCATGCTAACAGGGCCAGAACTTAAATCATTTCACCCTGTAGTTGTTATATGTTTCAAACCATAACTGATGTGTGGAAACACCACAGAGATAAAAGTACCCCCAGTAGGTAGGATCAGTCTGTGTGGTAACACATGTTCTGAGGGTCTGGTCTTCAGACAGAAGACAGAAGTATCTGGACTAACAATCACTGTGACCACACATTAGTGATTAGCTAATCACTCGAGGTGAAAACTGCTGACTTCCTCACATTATGAGCACCTTCCTCTTTCCATCGTAACAGAATCCCTGGACC
Source organism: Urophycis tenuis (assembly GCA_036785325.1). Taxonomy (NCBI): domain Eukaryota; kingdom Metazoa; phylum Chordata; class Actinopteri; order Gadiformes; family Phycidae; genus Urophycis; species Urophycis tenuis. The sequence goes on along the minus strand of JAXIVH010000002.1, from coordinate 17,099,730 downwards.
ACAGCCCTGACCGCATCGGAGGTAAGCCTGAAAAAGGCACTACAACTGTTACAGCTGTGAGGTAAAACATCTGAATTGTTATGTTTATCATTGTACTTTCGTTTAGGTAGAATCTTTTTTTAAATGAAGCTTTTAAATGAAGAAATCCAATGTTGTATTGTTGTTATTATTATGATTGTATGTTACATTTCTCTTTTAAATGATTGTCTTTCATTCTACTGATTGTCCTTTTAACGTCTTGAGACGTCTGTGTGAAGGGTGCCATATAAAGAATTTGCCTTTTTCTCCATGCTGAGACCTCAAAATCCTTCAGTGTGGCGACAGTAGAACCGACAGCCGTATCCATGTCTCCCTCATAAAGGAACCTTTCTGAAAGGTTCTGCGTAACGCTTCGCTTTCCAAACAGGCGGAAGAAGGGGTTTTCTGGAAACCCGGACGTGAACAAGTTCCATTTAATGCTCAGTGCACAGCTGATTTCCTCCCTCCATCCCAACACCCCTAAACATTCATGTTAACTCTATTCTAACTCTACTCTATTCTATGTGACTCCCCGGCTATATAGTGAACTATATAGGGAATCGGGAATGAGGGAACAAGTGAAGCCCAGGAAGTGGAACCAGGAAGTGGAACCAGGAAGTGGAACCAGTGCTGACCTATTATCCTGGCGACCAGACAGAGGATGACGGTCACAGTGACGAAGGTCCAGTTCCAGGAGTGTGGCCCGTCCACGGTGGCCACGCCCAGGAAGATGAAGATCAGAGTCTCGCTGACAGAGCTCCACATCTTCAGGAAGTACTTGATGGTGGTGTGAGACTTGTGGGAGATGTTGGCCTCCACGTACGGCCGCATGACTGCACCGCACGCTATCAACCTGGAGGGAGGGGTTAGACAGTCAGAACAGCCTCAGGTCTATTAACCTGGAGGGAGGGGTTAGACAGTCAGAACAGCCTCATGACTATCAACCTGGAGGGAGGGGTTAGACAGTCAGAACAGTCTCAGGACTATCAACCTGGATGGAGGGGTTAGACAGTCAGAACAGCCTCATGACTATCAACCTGGAGGGAGGGGTTAGACAGTCAGAACAGCCTCATGACTATCAACCTGGAGGGAGGGGTTAGACAGTCAGAACAGCCTCATGACCCTCCCCTAACCTGTAGGAGAGGGAGGGGTTAGACAATCAGAACATATAGTTCATTCAGTTCGTTCGTTTATCATTCTTCAATGAGATAACATTTCACATCACATATCTCACAATGAGATAACATTTCACATCCCTATTTCCTGTTGGGGGACAGTAAAGAACATCTCCAGTTATCTTCTTATCTTATTGTTCCTTGCTCTTAAACCTTCTGATGATAGTGATAAGAACACATCTATATTGCACCATATATTTCACCATTATGGCACACCTTCAAACTAGCGGCCAGAAGGAGCCTGGCATCATGTGATGTGTCAGCATTTGAATGACAATCGAAGGTTGTTAGACATGCAAAGAAGAAAGCAACTGCCGCGTGTTTCCACAAACGGAATCATCTATCAAAATGAGCGTAGCTACTAATAACCCACTCTCCCGCCTAAACAAACCATCTTTATTGACCAGTGGACGTTACCCCCACGGTACCCCCACGTTACCCCCACGGTACCCCCACGTTACCCCCACGGTACCCCCACGTTACCCACACAGTACCCACGGTACCCCCACGGTACCCCCACGTTACCCACACAGTACCCACAGTACCCCCACGTTACCCCCACAGTACCCCCACGTTACCCACACAGTACCCACAGTACCCCCACGTTACCCCTACAGTACCCCCACGTTACCCACACAGTACCCACAGTACCCCCACGGTACCCACACAGTACCCCCACGTTACCCCCACGTTACCCCCACGTTACCCCCACGTTACCCCCACGTTACCTCCACGTTACCCCCACGGTACCCCCACGTTACCCCCACGTTACCCCCACGGTACCCCCACGGTACCCCCACGTTACCCACACAGTACCCACAGTACCCCCACTGTACCCCCACGTTACCCACACAGTACCCACATTACCCCCACGGTACCCCCACGTTACCCCCACAGTACCCCCACGTTACCTCCACGTTACCCCCACGTTACCCCCACAGTACCCCCACGGTACCCCCACGGTACCCCCACGTTACCCACACAGTACCCACAGTACCCCCACTGTACCCCCACGTTACCCACACAGTACCCACAGTACCCCCACGGTACCCCCACGTTACCCCCACGTTACCCACACAGTACCCACAGTACCCCCACGGTACACCCACATTACCCCCACAGTACCCCCACGTTACCCCCACGTTACCCCCACGTTACCTCCACGTTACCCCCAGGTTACCCCCACGTTACCTCCACGTTACCCCCACGGTACCCCCACGTTACCTCCACGGTACCTCCACGGTACCCCCACGTTACCCCCACGTTACCCCCACGTTACCCCCACGTTACCCCCACGGTACCCCCATTGTACCCCCACGTTACCCCCATGGTACCCCCACGTTACCCCTGGCTTAACGCTCAGATGCACCCTACCGAGGTGTCCACCTCCCTGAGGCCCTCTAATGCCACAGCAGTGTCTATGGCGCCTCTCTCTCTCCACAGCGCGGGGCAGCGCTCAGGGTACGGCCCCTCCCCCCCAAGAACATCAAACACCATCATGGGACGTCTCCACGACCCGTAACTCACAGGACTGCTAGGAGGCGGGAGATTAAAGGGGGAGGAGAGGGGTATCACATACCGGGGGGGCCAGGGGGATAATATATAGGCTTGGTAGCGACAGGCTGGCGTGATGGAAGGATTCCTCAGCAGCCTGGTTACCCCCAGACCTGCTGGTACAGCAGTCAAACCATCAGGGTCACATCCCAGCTCCGGTCTCAAAGGGCCTCAGGGGCCACATTGTAAACAACAGCCCCAACCCCCAGCCCTCTGAAGGAGGAGGACAAGCACCCCCAGGCCCAGAGGGAGGAGCCCTTAAAGAGGAGGCTCCTGCAGGGACAGTGAGGAGCAGATGAGGGGTCTGTGGTTTCCCACCGCTGGGCAGTGACATGGTATTGATATAACAGTGGCCAGCCTGTCTCCAGGGAGACGTCCTGTCCACCCGGGACTGCTCAGCTGCAGAGGGCACCATGGTAACCACAGAGGGAAGTGGAAGCGCGGTCCTCACTCTGGGAAGATATCACACCGTTCGGACCAAAAGGTCACTGTTGGGAACGGCACACACGTGACAGAGGAATGGGGTACATGAGAGTTTACCTCAGAGATGAGGAGGAGGAAGTACTAACCCAGTGACCAACCTGCCTTACAAACCACACACATCCCTGCTGCCAAAGGACACATCAGCACCCTGTATGTGTGTCCACCCGTCTCGCTGTCTTGCTAAGTCTCAGCCCGTCTGTCTCCCCTCAAGTCTCTCTCCGTGTGCATCCCCCCTACAGGTGCCCCCACTCACGCCATGATGCCGGACAGGTGGAACATCTCCGCCGACAGGTATGCCATGTAGCTGTAGACGAAGACGAAGAGTGGCTCGATGACTCGCGTGTGCGACGTGAAGCGTGACGTGAACGCGGCCAGCACGCCGTAGATGGCGCCCACCAGGACTCCGCCCACCGCCACCACCAGGAAACAGAGCACGCCCAGCAGGGCGTCCACCACCGTCACACTGCCCACGCCGGAGTACTCGTCAAACAGGTGGTACAGCACCTGCAGAGGGGAGAGCATCCATCACTGGTGTCTTCATGCTTATATTCATGCAAACATTTCTGTCTTAACCCACGCATCACTGTATCTGACAACGCCGGGCTGTATTCTACTGTTCCCTATTTATTCTACTGTTCCCTATTCATTATACTGTTCTCTATTTATTCTACTGTTCCCTATTCATTATACTGTTCCTAATTCATTATACTGTTCTCTATTCATTCTACTCTGCTCTATTGATCATACTGTTCTGTATTCATTCTACTGTTCTCTATTGATCATACTGTTCTGTATTTATTCTACTGTTCTCTATTCATTCTGTTCTCTACTCATAGACCTGCAGGCGTTATTCTGTGATTTAACGTGAGGATGAGAGAAACAGAGAAAGCTCAGAAGTTTGTAGTACTTTTAACAGTCCTCTCTTAAAGGCATTGTAAAAGAACACTCGACTCCAACTGCTGCCGTCTGTTTCTGCTCCACAACAGTTTTGCTTTCCATCCCAATAAAACCCTCGTTCTTTCTTTTTGCTCAAGCCAAATTTAAAAAGTCCTTCACCAACATTCTTCCAAAACAGCCCAGCCAGCGCGGGTGCCAGCGTGGTGCCAGCGTGGTGCCAGCGCGGTGCCAGCGCGGTGCCAGCGCGGTGCCAGCGCGGTGCCAGCGCGGTGCCAGCGCGGGTGCCAGGCGGCGGTGCCAGCGCGGTGCCAGCGCAGGGTGCCAGCGGCGGTGCCAGCGCGGGTGCCAGCGTGGTGCCAGCGTGGTGCCAGCGCAGCGCGGTGCCAGCGTGGTGCCGGCGTGCTGCCAGCGTGGTGCCAGCGTGGTGCCAGCGTGGTGCCAGCGCGGGTGCAGCGAGCGCAGCGCGGTGCCAGCGTGGGTGCCAGCGGAGTGTCTGAGCTCCACAGGCTTCTCTCCATGAACAGACGCTCAACGCAGGACACAGTGAAATCAACTTCAATATTTAGACTACAGTGTCTGCATAACGTTTACCAAGCATGACCCATAGGAGAGAGGGAGAGGGGGGAGAGAGGGCGAGGGGGAGAGGGGGAGAGAGGGACGGTCCCACAGAGAGAAAGAGAGTAGGATTAAAAAACAAGCAAATGAGAGAGACAGAAACGACAAAAGAGAGTGAGAGAAAGGAGAGAGCATTGAGACTCGGAGACATTGGGGAGAGAGTGGGAGGTAAGTGTCAGGGGACACAGAGATACACATGGTTAACAATGCATGAGTGTCTCCTGAATAGAGGCAGGGGTAGCCATGGGCTGGTGCACAGAGTTAACCAGCAGCGTGTGGTTAAAGCTACAGCCTGGCCCCTGGTGCACAGAGTTAACCAGCAGCGTGTGGTTAAAGCTACAGCCTGGCCCCTGGTGCACAGAGTTAACCAGCAGCGTGTGGTTAAAGCTACAGCCTGGCCCCTGGTGCACAGAGTTAACCAGCAGCGTGTGGTTAAAAGCTACAGCCTGGCCCCTGGTGCACAGGTCTACCAGCAGCGTGTGGTTAAAGCTACAGCCTGGCCCCTGGTGCACAGGTCTAACCAGCAGCGTGTGGTTAAAGCTACAGCCTGGCCCCTGGGTGCACAGAGTTAACCAGCAGCGTGTGGTTAAAGCTACAGCCTGGCCCCTGGTGCACAGAGTTAACCAGCAGCGTGTGGTTAAAGCTACAGCCTGGCCCCTGGTGCACAGAGTTAACCAGCAGCGTGTGGTTAAAGCTACAGCCTGGCCCCTAGGAGCCCCTGGGAGGACGCGGGGTGCAGGACAGCCCAGTGGGACAGTCAACAGCAGTTAGCATGGGCGGATATCGCCTGGCTAGTGTGTTGGACTCTCAGTCCAGGGGTCTGGGTTTGAGGTTCCTGCTCCTTAACACCCTGATCTGTGGCCTCGCTGAGTGAAGCCTATTGAGCAGATGTAATCCAATGTACATCATCTTCATATTCACTGTCTCCACTGCAGGAACAGGAATGTGGACAAGACTTCTAGAAGCCTGCTGACGCTTTAACTTTGAGTTTGACCTTTGTGAAGGCTTCTCCAGTACAGCGGGACAGATTAACGGGAGGGACAGAACAGGACTGAGACGAGACAGAAGCAGAATCATTTAATCTTCAGAAGGTCTGCTGGACACCGGCCACAGAGAGACAGAGAGAGAGGAGAGAGAGAGGAGAGAGAGAGACAGAGAGAGAGGAGAGAGAGGAGAGAGAGAGAGGAGAGAGAGAGACAGAGGAGAGAGAGAGAAAGAGAGGAGAGAGAGACAGAGAGAGGAGAGAGAGAGAGAGAGAGAGAGAGAGAGAGAGAGAGAGAGAGAGAGAGAGAGAGAGAGAGAGGAGAGAGAGAGAGACAGAGAGGAGAGAGAGAGAGAGAGAGAGAGAGAGAGAGAGAGAGAGAGAGAGAGAGGAGAGAGAGAGACAGAAAGAGAGGAGAGAGAGACAGAGAGAGGAGAGAGAGGAGAGAGAGAGAGACGAGAGAGAGAGAGAGGAGAGAGAGGAGAGAGAGAGACAGAGAGAGAGAGAGAGAGAGACAGAGAGAGAGAGAGGAGAGAGAGAGAGAGAGAGAGAGAAAGAGAGGAGAGAGAGACAGAGAGAGGGAGAGAGAGAGAGAGAGAGAGAGAGAGAGAGAGAGAGAGAGAGAGAGAGAGAGAGAGAGAAAGAGAGGAGAGAGAGACAGAGAGAGGAGAGAGAGAGACAGAAAGAGAGGAGAGAGAGACAGAGAGAGGAGAGAGAGAGAGAGAGAGAAGAGAGAGAGAGAGAGAGAGAGAGAGAGAGAGAGAGAGAGAGAGAGAGAGATAGAAAGAGAGGAGAGAGAGACCGAGAGAGGAGAGAGAGAGACAGAAAGAGGAGAGAGGGGAGGGGTGAAAATTCAATGCCTCAATCAGAGAATGGGTAACAACAGATAGGGAGAGTGAGAGAGGCAGAGAGACAGAGAGAGACAGAGAGACATGGAGAGAGGACATGAAAGAGATGAGCGAAAGGAGAGAGCGGACAGAGGGAGAGTGGACACAAGGCACCAGAGACGACAGGTCACACTAAGACCGCAGGGCGAGGGGAGCGGGACAGAGACCCCCCAGAGGGAGGGAGCACCCACCACGGTGACGGCGTCGTTGAGCAGAGACTCGCCGAACACCAGGATGTGCAGCAGCTCGTTGATGTGGATCTCCCTCGAACACGGCCAGAAACCGCCACGGGGTCCACGGCCGACACGATGGAGCCGAACAGCAGGCAGGGCAGCAGCTCCAGGTTGTTGAGGTCTGAGGGGTTGGCGGGCTGGATCTGGCACACGGCGTACAGCAGCCCACCCACGAAGAAGGCGTTCCAGAGGGTGCCCCACCACAGCGAACATCAAGATGGTGCCCAGGTTCTCCATGAAGGGCCGGATGGGCAGGAAGTAGCCGGCATCCAGGATGATGGGGGGCAGGAGACACAGGAAGAACAGCTTGGAGTCCAGCACGGGGGGCACCTTCTCCCCGGCCAGCTTGATGAGACCCTCCCACCAGCAGGCCCACTGTGATCAGGAGACAGCTCTCTGGGACAATGCTGGACAGCCGGGGGATCAGGTGGAACCCTGAGGAGATGCCACCAGAACTTTACTGTATATCTTATAGAGAACCTTCTGTACCGTAGATATTAGAGATATTACAGAAGCAATCCTGATGAGGAACCACCAGAACTGATTAAATATGTTAGAACCTTCACCATAAATATTACAGAGGGAATCCTGGGGATATATGTATTGTATACAAGACATGTATGTTTGTGTATGTGTATATATATATATATATATATACATATATATATATATATATATATACACATATATATATTGTAGGGGGGAGGGAGGGAGGGAGAGGCGTTCCTCTCTTCCACTCTGCTGTGTCTTATATAATGTTATATATATATATATATATACACATGTGTGTGTGTGTGTGTGTGTGTGTGTGTGTGTGTGTGTGTGTGTGTGTGTGTGTGTGTGTGTGATTCAGATTCACTTCCTTGTTTAAACCTCAGAAAGAACCAGTCATTCCAGATGTTGGCTTAATGTCAGTCACACAGGCTGCTACCTGTCTCACTCTACTCTGAGCGTGGCAACACACCAGCCAGACAGACAGACAGTCAGACAGACAGGGACGATATTTAAGGAAAAAGATAAACTAAAATGTTGTTTGCCACTTCCTGAGCAGCATTGAGGTCTTCATAGACAACGCTAGCTAGTTAGCATGAGCTACTCAGTTAGCAGCTAGCCAGCGCTCGGGGCTAGCGTGACGCAGCAGAGTACTACGCTAGGAATCCCAGTGAAGTTAATGATGAAGTCACGAGAAGGAAGACACTGCTGTGTTTAGAGACCTGTGAATATCAAGAAGAGTCTCTCTCTCTCTCTCTCTCTCTCTCTCTCTCTCTCTCTCTCTCTCTCTCTCTCTCTCTCTCTCTCTCTCTCTCTCTCTCTCTCTCTCTCTCTCTCTCTCTCTCTCTCTCTCTCTCTCTCTCTCTCTCTCTCTCTCTCTCTCTCTCTCTCTCTCGCTCTCTCGCTCTCTCGCTCTCTCTCTCGCTCTCTCGCTCTCTCTCTTGCTCGCTAACATTCCCAGCCAGAGAGTGTTGGTATTATTGTGCAGGGGCTAGAGTTGGGGGAGGGTTAGATTTAGAGTTAACAGAGACATCTCAGTGAGTAGTAGACGGTCTTCCCTAGAAAGACAGCTGGGGAGAGACCAGCACAACCTCTGATGGGTAGTTAATGATCCAACCTCTGTGCTGTCAACAAAGGTCTGTCTGTCCCGACCTAAAAAGATAGCACAACGGTGACATAAAAGGTCAGCACCTGCAGTATTGTGAGTGTTACGCATGTAAAACGGTGTCAGTGGTGACACCGTTTGTGTCTCTGGGAACACTACCGCGTATCACCAGAGATGTCACCAAAGAGTGTGCAACACACATCTTCAAGGTCCTCCAAGTACCCCCGTCGTTTTGTTCATACCAAAGCTTGTTACTGGTGGTATACGTACTTCAAGCCAGGGTATGTAAATCCTAACCAATATGGTGTTCCCTTCTCTAGGAGCTAGGAGGGGCAGTCCGAGACCACTTGTCATACAAATAAATGTGGCCCCCAGGAAACTCCTCAGCAGGAACCCTGAGGTCTGTTTAAAGTGTTCTTTAACACAGAGCTAAACAGAGCGTCATCTGTAGAGTGGAGAACAGAGACACACACACAGCTCCTCTCCTCTGAGGCCTGGAGGAATCTATGTGCTCACAATGAGCTTTTATCCGGAACGAGGCGCCACACAGCACAGCCAAGTGGGACCAAAGGACCGCGTGGGCTAACACGCTAGGCTAACACATCGGGCTAAGGGAGTGGGCTAACACGCTAGGCTAACACATCGGGCTAAGGGAGTGGGCTAACACACTAGGCTAACACATCGGGCTAAGAGATTGGGCTAACACGCTAGGCTAACACATCGGGCTAAGGGAGTGGGCTAACACACTAGGCTAACACATCGGGCTAAGAGATTGGGCTAACACACTAGGCTAACACATCGGGCTAAGAGATTGGGCTAACACGCTAGGCTAACACATCGGGCTTAGGGAGTGGGCTATGCATCCCCCCACACACCCACACTGTCCCAAAGGGTTCGACCCTCCCACCAGCATTCTCCTGTACAACACCTCTCCATCTGCCCCTCCTCCTTACCCCCCACCCCCTTCTCCTCCTCCTACACTGATAACATCTGCACCAACCCCCGCCCAATGGTGACTACAGGCCAGGTAAAGAGGCAGATGGAAAGACTGCATCAGCGAAAGGCTGCAGGCCCTGATGGCATCTCACCCAGGATCCTGAAGACCTGTGCCAGCCAGCTGTCTCCTGTACTGGGACATCTGTACAACCTGAGCCTGAGTCAGGAGAAAATCCCTTTGCTGTGGAAGACCTCCTGCTTGGTCCCAGTCCCCAAGAAGTCGAGGCCGTCCGAACCAGCAGACTACAGACCAGTCGCCCTAACATCGCATGTGATGAAGGTCCTGGAGAGACTGGTCTTAGCCCAGCTGAGGCCACAGGTTAGGAAGTTTCTGGGCCCCTTGTAATTTGCCTATCAGCCCCATCTAGGAGTCGATGATGCTGTCATCTACCTGCTGCAACGAGCCCATATGCATCTGGATGGTGGGGGAGGCACTGTGAGGATCACATTCTTTGATTTCTCCAGTGCTTTCAACACCATTCAGCCTCTGCTGATGGGTGAGAAACTGCGGGTGATGGGTGTTGACGACACTATGATCTCCTGGATTACTGACTACACAACAGGCAGGCCACAGTTTGTCCGTCTGGGCAGTGTACTGTCTGACGTGGTGGTCAGTGATACAGGAGCTCCACAGGGAACTGTGCTCTCTCCCTTCCTCTTCACCTTGTACACCACTGACTTTCAGTACAACTCTGAGTCATGTCACCTGCAAAAGTTCTCTGATGACTCAGCTGTTGTCGGATGTATAAGAGGTGGAGAGGAGGGTGAGTACAGGACACTGGTAGACAACTTTGTAGAGTGGTCCGAACAGAATCACCTGAGGCCGAATATCAACAAGATCAGAGAGATGGTGATCGACTTCGGGAGGACAAAGAGGATGCCTTCACAGCCACTACGGATCAGGGGGGACATGGTGGAGGAGGTGGAGGACTATAAATACTTGGGGGTGGTGATCGGCAACAGCCTGGACTGGAAATCTAACACCGATGCTGTATACAAGAAGGGGATGAGCAGACTATTTCCTGAGGAAGCTGAGATCAACGTGTGCAGCAAGATGTTAGAGATCTTCTACCAGTCTGTTGTTGCTAGCGCCATTTTCTTTGCTGCTGTGTGTTGGGGCAGCAGCACCAGAGCCAGCGACACCAACAGACTTGATAAAATCATCAAGAAGGCTGGCTCTGTACTTGGTCTTGGGCTGGTGTCTTTTGAGTCTGTGGTGGAGAGGAGAACGCTGAAAAAATTATCCATCATTGATAATGATCAGCACCCTCTCCATCAAACAGTGGTCAGACAGCGGAGCACCTTCTCTCACAGGCTGCTCCAGCTTCGCTGTCGAAGGGACAGATATAGGAAATCCTTCCTGCCACATGCCATTACAAAATAACAGCCAATAACAACAGTCTCCAAGCACCTTATATTTACTGTACATAATTGTTCACTGCACCTTATATATATATTTTTTAATATTCTTTATCTTGCACTAAATTTATTTTTATTCTTATTTTTATTTATACTTTTTTTTTTAAATATATTTTTTATACATATAGTTTTGTTTTTTTACATTGCATTTCATTCTTTAATTCTTTGTATTGTAATGCTGCTGCTACGCTGTAATTTCCCAGCTTAGGATCAATAAAGTATTTCTATTCTATTCTATTCAATTCATTCCAGTTAACGGTGATGGCTACCGTGTTTGATGTAGGTGAGACGTAGAGACGTGGAGTAGGACGAGACATGCAGTGAGACGTGGAGTGAGACGAGGTGTGTAGTGGGACGAGACATGGAGTGAGACGTGGAGTGAGACTAGGTATGTAGTGGGATGAGGTGTGGAGTGAGATGTGGAGTGAGACAAGGTGTGTAGTGGGACGAGACATGGAGTGAGACGTGTAGTGAGACTAGGTGTGGAGTGGGAAAAGACGTGGAGTGAGACTAGGTGTGTAGTGGGACAAGGTGTGGAGTGAGATGTGGAGTTGGATGAGGTGTGGATTCGGACGAGGTGTGGACGGAGACATGGAGTGGAGTGGGACGAGACTTGGAGTGAGAAGTGGAGTGAGACGAGGAGTGGGACGAGGTGTGGACTGAAACATGGAGTGGAGTAGGGCGAGATGTGGAGTGAGATGTGGAGTGAGACGAGGTGGGGAGCGGGACATGGAGTGGAGTGGGGAGCGGGACATGGAGTGGAGTGGGATGAGATGTGGAGTGAGACATGGAGTGGAGTGGGACGAGATGTGGAGTGAGACACGGAGTGAGATGAGGTGTGGAGTGGGACGAGACGTGGAGTGAGACTAGGTGTGTAGTGGGACGAGGTGTAGACGGAGACATGGAGTGGAGGGGGACGAGACTTGGAGTGAGACGTGGAGTGAGACGAGGAGTGAGACGAGGTGGGGAGCAGGACATGGAGTGGAGTGAGACGAGGTGTGCAGCGGGACGAGACGTGGGGTGAGACGTGGAGTGGGACGAGGTGTGGAGTGAGACATGGAGTGGAGTGGGACGAGATGTTGAGTGAGACATGGAGTGAGATGAGGTGTGAAGTGGGACGAGACGTGGAGTGAGATGTAGAGTGGGAAGAGGTGTGGAGTGGGACGAGACGTGGAGTGAGATGTGGAGTGGGAAGCGGTGTGGAGTGAGACATGGAGTGGAGTGGGACGAGACGTGGAGTGAGACATGGAGTGAGACTAGGTGTGGAGTGGGACGAGACGTGGAGTGAGATGTGGAGTGGGAAGAGGTGTGGAGTGAGACGTGGAGTGAGACGAGGTGTGGAGTGAGACGTGGAGTGAGACATGGAGTGGGACGAGGTGTGGAGTGGCACAAGAGCTCCGACCGTTCAGAGCTGGAATCCCGAGTGGGACCGCTCAGTTAATGTTTAACAGGTCGGAGCTTGTTTTCCCCGTCGTCTTGAGTGAACACACAGCTACAGAGCACAGTGGGCAAACAAGGGAGGATTCTTCTAAAGGCTTTTTATCATGGATGTCAAATAAGAACTTCCATTTCTTTCTTGCCAACATATCCAAAGAGTCTCTGAAACTTTCTAATTAAGAGCTTAGGGTTTTCAAAATAAAGAAACAAAGATGTGAATGTGTTTTCTTCATTGACATAAAGATGGTAACAATTATTTGTGTATTTGAGGCTGAATATAAGCAAATAAAAATAAAGACAATTGTGTGAAAATGTATTAACAGTTTAATGTAACAGTTATTGACGCCAGTTCAGGTGAAGGACAACAATACAGGAACATCTCAGCATATTAAAACCTTAAACATCCAAAACACAAGAGAAAGATGTAGAGAGAGGGAGAGAGTGGGAGAGAGAGAGAGGTAGAGATGTAGAGAGAGAGAGGGGTGAAGATAGAGTGGGAGAGAGAGGGAGAGAGATGTAGCGAGAGGGAGAGAGGGAGATAGAGGTAGAGAGATGGAGGGAGAGAGGTAAATAGAGTGGGAGAGAGGGAGAGAGGTAAAGAGAGTGGGAGAGAGGTAAAGAGAGAGGAGGAAGTATAGAACAAGTGTCTGGGTAAGGCTGTAGACTTCTCTTCCCAGCTACACAGCAGATTGTAGTGTGAACTCTCAGAGATCAGGAGGACACTAACCCTAACCTCAGACCCTAAACCTAACCTCAGACACTAACCCTAACCTCAGACACTAACCCTAACCTCAGACACTAACCCTAACCTCAGACACTAACCCTAACCTCAGACACTAACCCTAACCTCAGACCCTAAACCTAACCTCAGACACTAACCCTAACCTCAGACACTAACCCTAACCTCAGACACTAACCCTAACCTCAGACACTAACCCTAACCTCAGACCCTAAACCTAACCTCAGACACTAACCCTAACCTCAGACACTAACCCTAACCTCAGACACTAACCCTAACCTCAGACACTAACCCTAACCTCAGACACTAACCCTAACCTCAGACCCTAAACCTAACCTCAGACACTAACCCTAACCTCAGACCCTAAACCTAACCTCAGACACTAACCCTAACCTCAGACACTAACCCTAACCTCAGACACTAACCCTAACCTCAGACCCTAAACCTAACCTCAGACCCTAAACCTAACCTCAGACACTAACCCTAACCTCAGACCCTAAACCTAACCTCAGACACTAACCCTAACCTCAGACCCTAAACCTAACCTCAGACACTAACCCTAACCACGAGTGATTACAACCACTGCTGCTTTCAGTACCACGTGTCCCTCCATTGTGAGAAACATGACACATTTCTGAGTAATCTTTGCTGTCAATCAATATCATTCAAATAATGCTAAGCCAACTAGGGGATTGATGTTAAATAATAATAATAATAATAATAATAATAATAATAATAAGAGGAAGAAGAAGAGTACATTAATGATAATAAAACTTTAAAAGTGCAAATACACATTCAAACCAATGAATCCACAATGAGTCGAGACGAGACAAGACAACAGCTGAGAGGAACTGGTTGCACCTGTTCCCTGTCTCACCTGTTCCCTGTCTCACCTGTTCCCTGTCTCACCTGTTCCCTGTTGAAAGGCAGGTAATGGGAGATGAGGACATAATAAAAGCTGGAGTGAGCTCACAGGGACGGCCTTTTCTATGAAGCAGGCCTCAGGCCTCTGGGTCTGAAGCTCAATGTCCAGGTGTCCCAGTTCACAGGTGGTCTGGACATTTTAGTGATCCAAACTTGTAACATTATCTAACATTGTGCATGCATTAACATCTGAACACTGTCAGCATCTGACCACAATATCAATGCTCCAGAGAACAGTCAGGGCTTTGTATTTGTACTTCACTTGTTCATTTGATTTGTGGCAGAGCGTTTGTTTACTGTAAATGGAATTTAAAATGTAGAAATGTATCAAATACCCTGAGGTCATGGGTCAGCATCCCCCACAACCCCATATTACATTTACATTTACATTTAGGGAATTCAGTCGACGCTTTGATACAAACACTTCATTGCTGCTAATATAGAAAGAAAGCCACCAGAACAAGTTGCAAGCTGTTCAATATTCCATTAATCCATGAATGGTCATCAATAACCCCAGAGCACCTGCTCTTGAGAGCTGGGACCGGTCACATGCAAATTGGCAAGAAAGTGTTGTGGGGGCTATTATCTGAATAGACATGATAGACAGTGGAACGCCAGCGGGAATTGGTTGATTGTTGCTTATATGGTACACTTCAACCATATCAACCAATATCTAACCATTAGTGCAGTGGAATTTCTGAATTGCAGAAATTCTAAACATTTTCAATCGCATTCTTTGTGACAAATTCAGTTCCAGAAGGCATTGAGGAAAAGAGCAGCAGGGTATTCATTTGTAGGAGCAGGAAACCAGTTTTGATTTTGTAGTTTATTTTATGTGATACTCTAAATATTCAATCATCGTGCCAAGCAATATCTGATGTTCAGGAATTAAGGGCATTTTCATTCACACCCTGTGTAACAAGATTCTCTCTCAGGAGGCCTGAGGGAAAAGGGCAGTCTCTGAGATGAAGGTCAACCCAGTGGTAATTGGACAGAGCAAAGCCCTGCCGGACCCCTGGAACGACCTGGCAACAGACCCATGATCCCCAGGAGGGACAAGTGAAGGAAGACCACATTACATTTTAAAACCAGCAACACAATGTGTCCCCTTTCTAGGATTCCTAGAAAGGGGACCTGTCAGTTCCACGGGGCACAGGCCAACATAACTACAGGGACGTCAGACACAAACCTCAGGATAGGAGAGCCAAGATGAGTAACACTTCCATTTGTGCAGATGTTTGTTTCACAACAAATCACTGACACCCCTTCCTCTAGTCTAGAACATCCCAGTATCTGAGGTTTCATCACTAAGGGTGAGCCCTACCATTCCAACCATTAAAACCAGTCAATGCTGTTCTACAAACACAGTACCGGTAATCAATACAGGTTCAATATCAACTCAACTCAACTCAACTCAACTCAACTTCACTTTATTGTCGTTGCACAAGAAACACAGACTGATTTTTGGCAGCGAAATGTCATTGCTATGGTTTCCGGCAGACACAGAGAATGAGCAGGTGTATTATGTATAAAATAAAAAATGTTTAAAAAAAAAGTACAGAAATGTAAATATAAAACTATATATATAATATACAATATAGGTTCAATCCATCAAATCCAAAATGATTGAATCACATTCAAACACAAACATCGAAAATAATTAGCTCCCTACGAACTAGACTGCAAGTACAACCTTATAGCAACATAGATTAGCAACAAATAGCCCCCTGTAGCCCTGTAGGCCTGTAGCCCTGTAGGCCCCTCTACCTACACGGTCTGCTTCCTGCCCCTGGGGAGGGAGGACACTGTACATGGTCTGCTTCCTGCTCCCAGCTGCAAAGCACTTCTGATTGGTCCGCTTGTGTGTGGACATGCTGTGGGTCACCAGGGGGCAGTTTGTCAAAGATAACTAATAAAACATTGTCATGGCAATCGCCCCCATCCAACCACTAAGGTCACCAGAGGTATCAAGGTCACCAGAGCTATCAAGGTCACCAGAGGCATCATAAATGAACTGCCTCTGCATGTACGTTTGTATGGGAGTGTGTGTCAGTGTGTGACACCAGTGCTTAAGTGTGTCCCCCCATCTATGCGTGTGCATAGGCGTGCGTACATGCCAGCCTTACGGTGTCAGCAGGGTCAGTCCAGGTGATTACCCCGTGCCAGTAACGCTGCCTGTTTGCTAGGCTACTAATTGCACGACGCCAGCGTCCCTGCAGTGGACTGAAGCGCAGCCGATAAGGCAGCAGAACGCGACGCTGTTTGCTGTGCCGAGCGGGGGGCTGATATTAGCAAGCGGCCTTCTGTTCCATTTTTCCGGTCACACTTTGCATTATTAATGGCTGATCCATTGTTTAACAGCCAGACTGATAAGTAGAGGGCATCAATGCAGAGCCTGAGATGCAGAGAGAGGACGCATCTCTCCTGCACCTCACCGTGGACCCTCCATGGTGAGGAGGCATCGCTCCGGTCTGACAGCCTGACGCTGCTCCTTGTGTCTCCTCGCTTACTTACGTAAGGCCTGAGTCTGTTTTCAATTATTAATATCTGGTGTATTTTAGCCTGAGATCGCTGGGATAAATCTACACAGGAAGTCTTCTGGCACACAGAGGAGAAGGTTCCTGTCAGATCTATACCAGGATTATTATTATCTGTTACACTACAAATGTCTTTTTCTGGTCTGGAGTGAAAACATCCTCAGGGTAAAGTGTTGCTTTAGTGGACATAACCTGGTTATCATGTCAGAATCTCTATTTCCACTGCTTGTCTGATTTCTCTACAGACATAATCATGAAGGCCACATTAAGTTTCTGTTTTGATTTTAAACCAAGTCCTGTCCAGCTAAGGCCGTACAGGTACGGAGCGATCTGGGCACAGGTGAGCTCAGGACAGGTGAGGAGAAACCAGGACAGGTGAGGAGAAACCAGGACAGGTACCAGGTGAAACCAGGACAGGTACCAGGTGAAACCAGGACAGGTACCAGGTGAAACCAGGACAGTTACCAGATGAAACCAGGACAGTTACCAGGTGAAACCAGGACAGGTACCAGGTGAAACCAGGACAGGTACCAGGTGAAACCAGGACAGTTACCAGGTGAAACCAGGACAGGTACCAGGTGAAACCAGGACAGGTACCAGGTGAAACCAGGACAGTTACCAGATGAAACCAGGACAGTTACCAGGTGAAACCAGGACAGGTACCAGGTGAAACCAGGACAGTTACCAGATGAAACCAGGACAGGTACCAGGTGAAACCAGGACAGGTACCAGGTGAAACCAGGACAGGTACCAGGTGAAACCAGGACAGTTACCAGATGAAACCAGGACAGTTACCAGGTGAAACCAGGACAGGTACCAGGTGAAACCAGGACAGGTACCAGGTGAAACCAGGACAGGTACCAGGTGAGGCCAGAACAGGTGAGGTCATCAGGGACAGCCGGACCCTTGAGCGGCCCAATCCCCAATGTATAAAGAAATCTAATGAGGAAGTGTTTAACCAGGGGTGCCAGGCACTTTGTCACATGGAAACATCTGGGAACCTTTTCCAAGAACCTTGGAAAAGGTTTGGAGAGGGCAGGAACATGGTTTCTTACAGGACGCTGATGGGTCAGAACCATTTCACCAATCACATGGTTCCTCACAGGCACCGACCTCAGCCGATGGGGCTGAGTTTGGTTGGACAACCAAAGGCCCGCCACAATATGGCAACAGCGTCTTGGTGACTTCATCTAGGTTAACTCAATAGTGCACTCCACCTTAATGTGCCTCCAGCCTGAGGGGCTCTGAGCAGGTGGAACTGATAATGTGTCCAGGCCGGCTCACAAGAACCAGATAACATTGTTTAACCAGCTCAGACCACAGATCCCATAGGGTCTGTAGGGACCACCATGGGAAGATAGTAGTGATGTATCCGAATCCCAGCTAAAAGGTTCTGGGTTCCATCCCCATATCCACAACTTTCCTGGACACTCGCTATGGAGAGATGGCCTAACGAAACAGTGTCTACTAAATAACACATTTTGTAGTAAAGAGCTAATAATAATAATGTTTCAAGTAAACAACCATCCAAGTACTCAGCCACACCTTATTTCACAAGCATTTATTAACCGTTGAAAGATATTTCACAACACTGCACCAGGAAGTCATGTATTCAAATATATGACAAGTAAGGCAGAGAATCTTGGCGAGCCGACTTCAGCGGCCTCATCAAGCAGACGATCATCACGTATGTTTACCGGAGATAAAGCTAAGTGGGTTGGTTATTTATCAATGCCTGAGCAAACAAATCCCAGCACAAATTCACCTTTTGACGTTATCTAAAGATAACAGTCGAGAATATTGTCTATCCCACACATTTCAGATTACAGAGTCAGCGAACAAGGAGTGTACAATGAGCACTAAAGTTAGGATTTAACCGACAGGAGTGTCCCTCACACTGAAGCATGTCATTCAGTGGGCCACGTTCACCTAGCCTACTGCTAAAAAATATAATACTACATTAATATAAATCCTGCTGAAGTTCAGCAAGAACTTCATCCACTTCATGGAAGAAATCTGTACGTCTGTCTTTGCCATCGGAATTAAATACATCCCATAACGGCCAACACAACACCTTGAAGGCTCCAGCCCCCATGGTTCACTGACAGTGAGTGTTAAAGTGAGCAACAAGTGAGAGAATATGATCATTATCCTACAACCTTTGATTATTTTCCAAATACAAATGCTAAATCAAGGCCAGGCCAGGGGAGCCTGGGACTAAAGTACAGTGAAGACTGGCGGTGATGCTCAAGATTCCAGGCTAATTCATGCAACATCTGACAACAATCACTTGCATGCAAGGCAATAAAAAGTCTTTTGTTCATTAAAGAGACACTCTGGCTAGCTACTCCTTTTCCTCCGACCGCCACGGCTGCCCTGGCCTCAGCGGACGGCAGGCCAGTGGTGTTCTGTGGAGGGGGAATGTAGGCCACGCCCCTTCAGAGCGCTGGCCTTTTGTTTGGACTGCACACCGAGAGTTCAGGCAACATAAGTAGCGTGAAGTGTTGGCAGGACTGGCGAGGTTGTCAGCAAGATGTTTGGATGGCAGACTGAGCTCAAGGCTAGCAAGGTGCTCCACGAAACATGGGCAGGATTAGCAACATGTAATGTACAGCTTGGAGAGCTCAGGGCTGCTGAGCCAGTGGCTGTAGAGCAGAACCAGACACACAGGGCAGGTGGCGAAGCCTTCAGGTTGCTGGAGGGATGGGCTCACACGCGGACACCTCGGAAACATTTCCTCCTTCTCACTGGAGGACCTGGACCTCCAGGCAGCCCTCACTGGAGGACCTGGACCTCCAGGCACTGGAGGACCTGGACCTCCAGGCACTGGAGGACCTGGACCTCCAGGCAGCCCTCACTGGGAGACCTGGACCTCCAGGCAGCCCTCACTGGAGGACCTGGACCTCCAGGCAGCCCTCACTGGAGGACCTGGACCTCCAGGCAGCCCTCACTGGAGGACCTGGACCTCCAGGCAGCCCTCACTGGAGGACCTGGACCTCCAGGCAGCCCTCACTGGGAGACCTGGACCTCCAGGCACTGGAGGACCTGGACCTCCAGGCACTGGAGGACCTGGACCTCCAGGCAGCCCTCACTGGGAGACCTGGACCTCCAGGCAGCCCTCACTGGGAGACCTGGACCTCCAGGCAGCCCTCACTGGAGGACCTGGACCTTCAGGCAGTGGGGGACCTGGACCTCCTGGGCCGGGATTAGCAACATGTCAGCACGATGCATGGACCGCATGCTGAGGTCAAGACTAGCTAACTAACATGTGACACGCTATGTGCTAGCGCTGCAGGCGGGAGAGCAAGGCGTATCTGTTTGGTTCAAAGGTTAAAGAGGACAAGATGGAGCCTGGCTGGGGGCTGTGATGGTCCCTGGTGATCAGCGCTGGGAGAAGTATGATATCACACACCATACAGGAAATACAGCCCTACGCCAGGCCAGATAGTGATGCAGTGATGCTATTACAGTAACCACATAATATGGGGGATTATGATGAATGTTATGACGGTAATATTACAGTGTTAATGTTCTTCAGACGTCAGCTGCATTGACATCACAAGCTAGAGTCACCATACTGAAGGTCACAGCTCTCTCTCTCTCTCTCTCTCTCTCTCTCTCTCTCTCTCTCTCTCTCTCTCTCTCTCTCTCTCTCTCTCTCTCTCTCTCTCTCATATTCTACCATACTTCCACCAAGCACATCTCTCTCCTTCTGTGTGTGTGTGTGTGTGAAATACATCAAGTTTGTACAGATATTATGTATTGCAACACACCACAGGATCACAAAGGTTACAACAGCCATACAAAGTGTACAAGAGAGAGAGAGAGAGAGAGAGAGAGAGAGAGAGAGAGAGAGAGAGAGAGAGAGAGAGAGAGAGAGAGAGAGAGAGAGGAGAGAGAGAGAGAGAGAGTTTTCTAATAATTGACAGTATCTCTAGAAAGAGAGTTTTCTAATACTTGACAGTATCTCTAGAGAGAGTTTTCTAATACTTGACAGTATCTCTCTCATGTGTCCCGGTGCAGCATTGCAGTGCAGATGACCCAGAGCTGCGTATTTGCGCCATCGTCAGAACAACTTGAAGAGTTGTGCTGACAAGCGGAAGAGTCTGTTCTCAGTTGGATGAAGAAGGAGCGACTCTTCTCGGTACACGGTCACGGTGTCTCCCCTTATATCGGCCAACGCCTGGAGTACAACTAGTCAAATGTAGTCGTACTTCATTCAATTGAAGTTTGGAGACCACTCCTCTGCATGACGCCAGAACACACACACACACACACACACACACACACACACACACACACACACACACACACACACACACACACACACACACACACACACACACACACACACACACACACACACACACACACCGTGGTACTCACCTAACTTCATTAGGGAGGCCAGTAGCACCCATAAGGAGATCTCGAAGGGCTCATGTATGTGATGGTAGTCCAGTTCCAGGACCGGGAACGCTTTCTTGCTGATGTTGTGTCCGTCCCCCGCCGGCCCCCCGGAGTGCCCGTGGTCCGGGGGTCCCGGGTTGCTCGCCGTCGCTCCCACAATCCCCTCCAGCAGGACCAAGACCAGCGCCAACAGCATCCCGTGGTCCGCCAAACTCCTACCTAAACTACCCGGCATTTTGGATAATGTACTCGAAGGCATGTTGCGTTTCATTAAAAAGTAGACCTCCCAGGGAGCCTGAACAATCTGTTAGGGAAGGAAGTGAGGAAACGATCCTCAGTCCGACTGGGTACCGGTGTGTCTACACACAGAGCATGTGAACACACATGGTTGTGGGTTGGGACGTGTGTTCCTAGTTACTACAGAGGTGAGGCTGCAGGGCGCGCGGCCAAACCAGGAAGCGCCAGCTGACGATCTGCTGAGGAGATAAAGCGCGGCCAGACAGCCCCGTGCCGACGGGTCGCCTCTTCCCGGAGGTCGTCACTGGTGATGCCGGACGCGGTGGATGTCCCCTGGGGAAGATGTCATCGTTGTTGTTGTTGATGATGCGGACGTCCTCTCCTTCCTCCGGCTTCCCAAGAACAGTCGTCAGCAGTGCTCCCTCCTGACAGCTCCAATATTGACCTTGGTGAACACGTACAGACCTGTTACCGTGCGTACTGCGTGCGTCCTCCCAAATCCAACTTGGTAAATAATTGTCCGTTGACGAGGCATTTCTCCCGTCCGTCCCTGAAGAGAGCACTTTGAGTGGGTCGTGTTTCCGCTGTCGTCCTGCAAGACTGCGTGCTCCTCGGCTGTCACCACGGGACTGCCGCCGTCCGCAGTGATGTTCGTCAGCTAAACCCAACCTTCAAAACGCTCAGCCTTTCGCGGAGCTGAGGTGTACTAGAGGAGGGGGAGACGCGGACCACGGCGCGCCTCGACTCCAGCGACCCCTAGTGGATAGGAGGGTTTGACTGGCTGGAGTCAGACGTAGGATGAGTTCACATGAGATGAGGCCCGCACTGTGCTGAGCACAATGAAAACAGACATCAATATCTTCACAACGATTCAGAGTGCCGAGCCAGCAAACGTGCGATTGTGAGGTGTGGACAGCCACCTCCGGGCTGAGCGTGTTGAGTCATTTCATGTCGCCTTCAAGAATTAAAGCTCTCAGTTTGATTACAGTGTGTCACTTTAATAGAGGGGTTCTGTTCCATCCTAAAGACAGGTGGTGAGATAAAGGTGAGGAGAGAGGAGATGGGTGAGGATAGGGAGAGAGGTGAGGTGAGGGTGGTGAAGGAGATAACAGCTGTCTAGACTGACCATAAGTCTGTCCAGCCAATCGAGTCACAGCCTCTGTTAGCTCCAACACTGTTATTAAACATGCCACCGGGTCTCAAGTGATGTACACACACACGCACGCACACACACGCACGCACACACGCACGCACACACGCACACACGCACGCACACACACACACACACATGCACACACACACACACACACACACACACACACACACATGCACACACACACACGGACACTCCACACTAACGAGACACTCCAGATGGTGGCTTACAAATGAACATCCTATTTCAAGCTCCTCGTCCTTTATCCCTGAAGCAGAAACGTAGCAGGAGACGAGGTGGGCGGTCACCCTGACTGTCACCCTGACACGTAGTCTGACACTCTGATATGTAGTTTGACACTCTGATGTGTAGTTTGACTCTCTGATGTGTAGTTTGACTCTCTGATGTGTAGTTTGACACTCTGATGTGTAGTTTGACTCTCTGATGTGTAGTTTGATAATCTGATGTGTAGTTTGACACTCTGATGTGTAGTTTGATAATCTGATGTGTAGTTTGACTCTCTGATGTGTAGTTTGACACTTATATGTAGTTTGATAATCTGATGTGTAGTTTGACACTCTGATGTGTAGTTTGACTCTCTGATGTGTAGTTTGACTCTCTGATGTGTAGTTTGACACTCTGATGTGTAGTTTGACTCTCTGATGTGTAGTGTGACACTCTGATGTGTAGTTTGACTCTCTGATGTGTAGTTTCTTGTGTGTGTTTGGGGGGGGGGGGGGGGGGGGGGTGACTTTACGACAGCCTCGGTGGGACAGCGGTGACGTGGAGACCCCCGTTGGCCTACAGGGGGCTTCTGTAGAAACACACACAACACTCCCAGGAGCTTCACCTGTACTGTCAGGAGGCAGGCCTGCTGAACATCCTCCTGAGGTTCTGTTCAGCGGGGAGGGCCGGGTCCCGGGGGTCTGCGCCCGCCCTGAGTCCCACCCGAACAAAACCTGGCACACAAATAAAACACTGTGTGTAAAGCATTCATTCTCTCCCCCGCTCGGGTGTTGTGGTCCCCCCCCCTCATGCTCCGGGTCCGGGTCAGTAAGCTGGTCTGGTGGGCTGGCCCGCAGGGACCACCAGACCATCCAGGAAGCCAGGCGGACCAGA
>JAXIVH010000002.1:17061321-17068821 GCA_036785325.1 Urophycis tenuis | reverse complement strand
TGTTACATGGGCTCTGGGTGTGTTACATGGGCTCTAAGTGTGTTACATGGCTCTGGGTGTGTTACATGGGCTCTAAGTGTGTTACATGGGCTCTAAGTGTGTTACATGGGCTCTAAGTGTGTTACATGGGCTCTAAGGTTGTTACATGGGCTCTAAGTGTGTTACATGGGCTCTGGTGTGTTACATGGGCTCTGGGTGTGTTACATGGGCTCTGGGTGTGTTACATGGCTCTGGTGTGTTACATGGGCTCTGGTTGTGTTACATGGGCTCTAAGGTTGTTACATGGGCTCTGGGTGTGTTACATGGGCTCTGGTTGTGTTACATGGGCTCTGTGTGTGTTACATGGGCTCTGTGTGTGTTACATGGGCTCTGGGTGTGTTACATGGGCTCTGGATGTGTTACATGGGCTCTGGTGTGTTACATGGGCTCTAAGTGTGTTACATGGGCTCTGGGTGTGTTACATGGGCTCTGGGTGTGTTACATGGGCTCTGGGGTGTGTTACATGGGCTCTAAGTGTGTTACATGGGCTCTAAGGTTGTTACATGGGCTCTGGGTGTGTTACATTGGCTCTAAGTGTGTTACATGGGCTCTGGGTGTGTTACATGGGCTCTGGGTGTGTTACATGGGCTCTGGGTGTGTTACAAGTGCTCTGGGTGTGTTACATGGGCTCTGGGTGTGTTACATGGGCTCTGGGTGTGTTACATGGGCTCTGGGTGTGTTACATGGGCTCTGGGTGTGTTAGCATCCTCTGGCAGGAAGACCAACCTCATGGAACAGTCCATGACCTTTGACCCGCATAAGGCAATACCAGGGGAGGAGTTCTACTGTGTCTGAGTCAAACCTGTTCTGTTTCATGTTCACTTCATAGCAGACACTTTCATACAAAGCAATTATCAGTTAATTCAGATAATGAAGACACAGGTAGGGGTTAGACAGTACAGAGACAGGTCATTAAGGAGCAGGTAGGGGTTAGACAGTACAGATACAGGTCATTAAGGAGCAGGTAGGGGTTAGACAGTACAGATACAGGTCATTAAGGAGCAGGTAGGGGTTAGACACTACAGAGACAGGTCATTAAGGAGCAGGTAGGGGTTAGACAGTACAGAGACAGGTCATTAAGGAGCAGGTAGAGGTTAGACAGTACAGAGGCAGGTCATTAAGGAGCAGGTAGGGGTTAGACAGTACAGAGACAGGTCATTAAGGAGCAGGTAGAGGTTAGACAGTACAGATACAGGTCATTCAGGAGCAGGTAGGGGTTAGACAGTACAGAGACAGGTCATTAAGGAGCATGTAGGGGTTAGACAGTACAGAGACAGGTCATTAAGGAGCAGGTAGGGGTTAGACAGTAGAGACAGGTCATAAAGGAGCAGGTAGGGGTTAGACAGTACAGAGACAGGTCATTAAGGAACAGGTAGGGGTTAGACAATACAGTGACAGGTCACTGTTATTGTTATTATTTCTACAACAGCGTTGCATTGTGCATTCCATCACATTTGTCCATAATGTTTGACATGTTTTGTGGTGATTTGTGTTTCTAAATGGATGTGTTTTCTGTGTGCCATGTGTACTGTACACTTTGTGTTCATCACTGGTCTAAATACAGAGTGTGTTAGTGAACTCACAGCTGCTGGCCTCGTTCTTCATGATGTCTTCACAGGAAGTTTGTTCAGCGCTGGGCTCTGCAGCTCATCTCAACCAGCCTGCAGCCGTGATTACAGCTCCACCAAACAGAGGCCTGCCAAATGGTTCAGTATTAGAAAGGCTTTCAGAACCAAATCAGGGAGGTTCAATTCCAAGTAAAAGTTATTTAGTTTCCTAACTGATGTGAGGGTTGAAGAGTCATGGCCCAGAGGCCTGCGCTCCCCTGGACTCATGGCTGGGGTCATGTACTGTTCATCACACAACAGCTTCCTGTCCATCTGGGCAGACAGGTTATACGGGCGGTTTGGGCAACGCACTGCTGGGAGAAAGAGGATTTTTTTTCTAACCAATTCCAAAGATCCTTAAATATTCCTTTCTCAACCGTCTCTGCCAATTCTATCACAGCAAAAGTAGTTATCAGTGTTCTAGACATATTATCTGTTGTCCAATCAGAATCGTCGGATTCAAGTCGTGTTTCCAATGGTCCCACCTCTCTGGGCTTGACACGGAAAATCGCCCAAGCATTCTCCCATTGACTCTCATGTTGAAACTTTTTTCCCTCCAATGCATTTTGAATGAGGAGTTTGGGACTCGTCCTAACACGCCTGCGTCATACATAACGCAAGCATGTTACTGAACCGACACATTGTCAACCGGCTAATCCAGTGTGTGAAGTTTTGCGGAGTGTTGAGACGCCAGGATGAGACGGAGGGCTCCACCAGCCCAGGTGTTGATCTGATTGGTGGATTTGTGGCACAGTTAGATGAAGGTTTTGATGATTATGTTGTAACGGTTGTGAAAGCTCTTGATCCTCTTGATCCTTGGTCAGTTAATAAGTACTTGACTTAATATGCGGCCCCTGTCTTTATGTGGTTGCTGGACATATCTTGTGGCCTGTTTAGCTATTTTACATCATACATTAGATTCATATACATGATTAATTGTGGAGCTACACCATTTTTGTTTATGGAGCTGCCATCTAATGGACACAAGAAGGACTCTGTATGAGTTAATCATCAAACAACTAATCGATACTGTCTTGCTTAATGCGCCTATTGAATGGGTCACCTCAATCATTATCAGAAAAATGTCCCCCCTGAGATTTTGTTGAGGAGCCACGCCTGGCAGGTACACCAGTTAACCTGAGACTGTAGCTGGCAGTAACACCAGTTAACCTGAGACTGTAGCTGGCAGTAACACCAGTTAACCTGAGACTGTAGCTGGCAGTAACACCAGTTAACCTGAGACTGTAGCTGGCAGTAACACCAGTTAACCTGAGACTGTAGCTGGCAGTAACACCAGTTAACCTGAGACTGTAGCTGGCAGTAACACCAGTTAACCTGAGACTGTAGCTGGCAGTAACACCAGTTAACCTGAGACTGTAGCTGGCAGTAACACCAGTTAACCTGAGACTGTAGCTGGCAGTAACACCAGTTAACCTGAGACTGTAGCTGGCAGTAACACCAGTTAACCTGAGACTGTAGCTGGCAGTAACACCAGTTAACCTGAGACTGTAGCTGGCAGTAACACCAGTTAACCTGAGACTGTAGCTGGCAGGGAGCTGACAGTTAGTCACTTTCACCCGCGGAAATCTGCAAGTTGACAGTTGGGAGTTAACCATTAAAATGACAAGTTCAATGAAAACGTGAACAGACAACCCTGAGCTCTCTTCCACAGCCTCACTTTGAATGTCCTACCAGATATTACATCTGGTAGGACATACATTCAAAGTGAGGCTGTGGAAGAGAGCTCAGGTTGTTCTGAAAGAATCTAGAATCTAGTCTGAAACTGCAGCCATAATCTACAATCAGACCGTGTACTTATAAACTACTACACAACTAAACTACTGATCTTAACTACAGTTGGTAAATACAGTTGGAAACTACCATCAGACATGACAGTGAGAAAATAATGAAAAATATTTTTTATCATCCTAAAATTTTATAATGAAGTCGCTACATGTGTAGTACCCGCGCACACACACACACACACACACACACACACACACACACACACACACACACACACACACACACACACACACACACATACATACACACACAGACACACACACTGGACACTGAGAGCAGAGGAACAATACGTGTTTGTTCTTGTAAAACAGACGGGACTTCAGAGCCTGATGACCAGGGGAGAGAGGAAGACGAGGAGGAGGGAGAGTTCAATACCATAAGCCACCCTTACATGACCCCTAATATACCCTCCTCCTCCTCCTCCTCCTGCTCCTCCAAGACCTCTTCTTATCTCTATACACCCTCCCTCTTTCCCCCTCCACCTCCCCCAGCCCCCCCCCCCTCCCCCAGCCCCCCTCTCCCCCCCCCCCCCCCCACACACACACACACACACACACACACACACACACACACCTCCATCTCCCTCCCACCCTGTTCCCTGTGTGTTTGGTCTTCCTGGGTTCTGCTGACACAGCTGTAAGTTCACTGGGAGAGAGGAGGAACAGACAGAGAGAGAGGGAGGAGAAAGAGAGGGAGAAAGTGAGACAGACAGGGAGGAGAGAGGGAGGGAGAGCAGGGGGAGAGAGAGAGAGAGAGAGAG
Source organism: Urophycis tenuis (assembly GCA_036785325.1). Classification (NCBI taxonomy): domain Eukaryota; kingdom Metazoa; phylum Chordata; class Actinopteri; order Gadiformes; family Phycidae; genus Urophycis; species Urophycis tenuis. The sequence continues at coordinate 17,064,609 of JAXIVH010000002.1, read as the reverse complement.
AGAGAGAGAGAGAGAGAGAGAGAGAGAGAGAGAGAGAGAGAAAGAGACAGAGACAGAGAGAGAGAGGGAGAAAGAGACAGAGAGGGAGAGTGTGGGACAGAGTCTCTATTGTAGATAACAAACATCTTTAACTCTTCCAGACCTTCGGAGTGAAACATGCTGTTCTAAAAACAGCAGCTCAGACAGAGGCTCTCAGCCGGTGTTAAACATTAAGTCTTACACAACTACACAAAACCACCATCATTCAGGTGTACTTAGGTATTGATTGTAGTCCCCTCACACATTCTGTTAGTAAAAAGGACATGAAGAAGGGAGATCATACACATCATATACAAGTGAAAGAAGCAATATGTGGAATGACACCATGCTCCACTCTATCACAGGGATGGGATGAGGCTGCACAGGGATCTGGGGGACAATACACAATAAATACAACAACATACACAATAACTAAAACAATATACACAATAAATACAACAACAAACACAATAACTAAAACAATATACACCATGAATACAACAACATACACAATAAATACAACAACAAACACAATAACTAAAACAATATACACCATGAATACAACAACATACACAATAAATACAACAACAAACACAATAACTAAAACAATATACACAATGAATACAACAATACACAATAAATACAACAACAAACACAATAACTAAAACAATATTCACAATGAATACAACAACATACACAATAAATACAATAACAAACACAATAACTAAAACAATATACACAATGAATATAACAACATACACAATAAATACAACAACAAACACAATAACTAAAACAATATACACAATGAATACAACAACATACACAATGAATACAACAACATACACAATTACTAAAACAATAAAGACAATGAATGCAACAATATACACTATAAATACAACAATAAGGACAATTAATAAAACACTATGCATAATAAATACAACAATATACTCAATGAATACAACAATATACACAATGAATACAACAATATACACAATGAATACAACACTATCCATAATAAATACAACAATATACCCAATGAACACAACAATATACACAATAAATACAACAATATACACAATGAATACAAGACTATACACAATAAATACAACAATATACACAATGAATACAACAATATACAGAATAAATACAACATTATACACAATGAATACAACAATATACAGAATAAATACAACATTATACACAATAAATACAACAACATACATATTCCAATACAACAATAGAAGAGAGTTAGTCAGGTGGTGCTGATTGACTCAACAGATCCAGTCTGACTGATTCTAGTCTGGGTTTGGGTTACTGTCGTTACGACTGGACTCTGGGCTGGAAGAGGTTATGATGTTGGATGATGAAAACATGACTGCAATAAGGATTAAGGCTGGTGAATTATTCTCTACAGTCAATAAACAAACTCTGACACCTGAGTAGGGATTAAGCAGCCTGGGCCTGTTTGTTCAGAGAATGTGTCTGTCTGTGTGTGTGTGTGTGTGTGTGTGTGTGTGTGTGTGTGTGTGTGTGTGTGTGTGTGTGTGCCAGTGTGTGTTTATTTAGGTGTTTGTGTGCATGTGTGTGTGTGCGTGTGAGTGTATGTGTGTGTGTCAGTGTGTTTGTTTAGGTGTGTGTGTCTGTGCATGTGTGTGTGTGTGTGTGTGTGTGTGTGTGTGTGTGTGTGTGTGTGTGTGTGTGTGTGTGTGTGTGCGTGTGTGTGTGTGTGTGTGTGTGTGCATTTGTTTAGATGTCTGTGTGTATGTGTGTTACTGAGTCTGCATTCCATCACTCATTGGCCCTCTGGTCGCTTCCTCAGTCCCAGGTCTGAAGGTTTTTACTTCCTGTTCCTGCTGGTTAACTCTGGAGAAAACCCAGCTCCACGGCTGACAGGCCGCTGGTCAAGAACAACGCATTGTCAGGCAGAAGTCAAGTCCACAGTTTGCTGTCTGTGTGGAGGAGGGAAGTGAGGCTCAGGGGACTCAATGTGTATTTAACTGAGAGGCCTGGCAGAGACAAACCTCCTTCAAACACATGAAGAAAACATGATAATCATGATGTTGAGTTCACAAACCAGGTTGGAAATCAAGACACCACCAGGAGAACACCACCAGGTGAAGACACCACCAGGAAACACCACCAGGTGAACACCACCAGGAGAACACCACCAGGAGGACACCACCAGTTGAAGACACCACCAGGAAACACCACCAGGGGAACACCACCAGGGGAACACCACCAGGAAACACCACCAGGTGAACACCACCAGTTGAAGACACCACCAGGTGAAGACACCACCAGGTGAACACCACCAGGAGAACACCACCAGTTGAAGACACCACCAGGTGAAGACACCACCAGGTGAACACCACCAGGAGAACACCACCAGTTGAAGACCACCAGTTGAAGACACCACCAGTGTCTTCACCTGGACAGACACCTGAGTCAACCTTTGGCTCCTGGGAGATTTTGCGATGAAAGGCTGAAAAAGGGGTCAGAGGTCAGGCTGTTTCAGGGCCATAAAGAGCTTGGGCTTAAAGGAACTGAGAACCTTATCCCTCAGAGATGTGGACAAGACACTCACTGTCCACAACTGCTGGACCCTGGACCCTGACCCTACACCTTCTAGGACCACCCTCCTCATGTCAGTCACATGATGCTCTCCTTCTCCCCCCATGACTCAGAAGAGTCTAGAGTCTAGAAGGTTGTTGAGCTGGATCACGGCTGTTTCTATGAGACAGCAGTGAGACAACAATACTTCTATTGTTCCGGATTGCAGTACCACTTATTCAATGCCATGCAAATCAAATCATGTTGAAATGTTTTGATGGACCTCCATCATGCAGCACTGGTTGTGTAGCCCCTCAGTCACCCTGAAGGCACGGACTGCTGTGAACGGCTCATCTAGATGTCCAGAGAACCCACAGAACCCCACAGGCCCACAGGGGGTGCAGACCCGTGATGGAGGCCGGGGGAACGGACCTCCTGGTGGGAGCTGGCGGGGGGACGCGGCTGGGGAGAGGGTTTATTACTGGCCTGGAGATCCAGCCCAGTCGTCCTCTGAGCCAACAAGCCAACCCGTAATGACCCCATAAAGGGTGTCGATCCACTGAGGAGCGGCGGTGATGGAGGTCATCTCAGCCCAGCTCCTCCTCTACTGAGGGGAGTATCAAAGTACACAGAGCAGGACAGGGAGGCTCATCCCCCATTGTCCCAGGCTAACGACTAGCAGGGATGGTAGAGCTTAAAGAGATAGAGCTAGCTGCTATT
>JAXIVH010000002.1:17041321-17058821 GCA_036785325.1 Urophycis tenuis | reverse complement strand
CAGTGTAGCAGACAGTTCAGCAGCCTCCACAGTGAGGACATCCTTAAAGGTCTCAGTGTAGCAGACAGTTCAGCAGCCTCCACTGTGAGGACATCCTTAAAGGTCTCAGTGTAGCAGACAGTTCAGCAGCCTCCACTGTGAGGACATCCTTAAAGGTCTCAGTGTAGCAGACAGTTCAGCAGCCTCCACTGTGAGGACATCCTTAAAGGGTCGATCTGGTGGCTCTGGGCTGGAACGGACAGACTGCTGCCTGGTGTCCCACACCTCGTCAGCTGCACTTTGGATGTGTTGTAAAGAGGCCTTGATGCTTGTACTAAGACACGCTACGTAGTCCTACTTATGTGACATCTGAAGGGTCTTCCAGTGAACTCAGATGCATGACATCAGGGGGCAGGTCTTTGTTAGCATACTTGTCTTACTGAAGGCTACCTGCAAGTTGTTTTTTCTCTGAATTACATTGATACTTAAACTATTGAGTATAATGTTGAATCGTTTCTAGTTTGGGACGAATACACACATACACATACAGTGGCGCGTGTTGGAGGATGAAGTGTGTGCGTACTTCACACTGATCCAACTCACATAGTGAGACCCTGTACCCCTAGGGTTCAAACCACAGGATCTTCATCACGCTGCTTCCCAGGTAAGCTTGGGTGTGGAGGACATGCAGGACAACCTCAGACAGAGAGGACGAGATCAGGGCAGCAGCCTGGCCCCGCCCTGGGCCGCCCGCAACTCCACTTAGCCTGGTGTTGTGGCAACAGACAGGTGTTGACAGGTGAGGTGCCGCTACAATAATAATAATAATAATAATACATTTTATTTAAGAGCGCTTTTCTAGGTACTCAAAGACACTTTACATTAAAAGCAGAACAATATAAAATAGTACAAGTACCCTAAACAGACTAAAAGAAACATTACACTGAGCTAAACATTAAAAGCAATTTTAAAAAGGTGTGTTTTGGTCATAGATTTGAAGGTGGGCAGATCAGTGCAGTCTCGGATGCGTTTGGGGAGAGCGTTCCAGAGGGAGGGGGCGGCTGCAGAGAAGGCTCTGTCGCCCCAGGTTCGGTACTTGGTTCTGGCTGGTGGAGTAAGGAGGTTAGCATCAGATGATGAACGGAGGCTGCGGGATGGGTTGTGACGATGGAGCAGGTCCGTGAGGTAGGAAGGGGCCTGGTTATGGAGGGCTTTGTGTGTGAGGAGGAGGATTTTGAACTGAATACGTTGTGGAACAGGGAGCCAGTGGAGTTTCTGGAGGACAGGAGTGATGTGATCACGGGTGCGGGTGTGGGTGAGCAGACGTGCAGCAGAGTTTTGGATGTACTGTAGTTTATTTAAGGTTTTGGATGGGGTGCCGTAGAGGATGCTGTTGCAATAGTCGATTCTTGAGGTGATGAAGGCGTGAATGAGGGTTTCAGCAGCAGAGAAGGAGAGTGATGGGCGGAGACGGGCGATGTTCCTGAGGTGAAAGAAGGCAGTTCTGGTGATTTGCTTTATGTGAGCTTCAAAGGAGAGGTAATTATCGAAGATGACTCCGAGGTTGCGGCTGTGAGGGGATGGAGACAGGGTGGAGTTGTCGATGGTGAGGCGGAAACTGTCTGTGGTTTTGTTGAGGGATTTGGGGCCGATAATGAGCAGGTCAGATTTGTCGCAATTAAGTTTAAGAAAGTTGGTCTGCATCCAGGATTTGATGTCGGCAAGACAGTCTGAGAGTGTGGAGTGAGTGGTGGAGGTGATGGACTTGGTGGAGATGTAAAGCTGGACGTCATCGGCATAACAGTGGAAGTGGAGACCATGGTGGCGAATGATGTTGCCAAGAGGGAGCAGGTAGAGTATGAAGAGGAGGGGACCAAGCACCGAACCCTGGGGGACGCCTTGGGACAGAGGAGCAGTGGAGGAGGAGCAGTTGTTGATGTAGATGAATTGTTGTCGGTCAGTGAGGTATGATTTGAGCCAGGAGAGTGCAGTGCCAGTGATGTGAAGAGAAGACTCAAGGCGGGAGAGGAGAATGGTGTGGTTGATGGTGTCGAAAGCTGCGGTGAGGTCAAGGAGGATGAGGACGGTGAGGTGACCGGAGTCTGCAGAGAGGAGGATGTCGTTGGTGACTTTCAGGAGAGCTGTTTCAGTGCTGTGTTGGGAACGGAAACCGGACTGAAATGGTTCGAACAGGTCATTTAAGCAGAGGTGGGCTTTGAGTTGAGTGGCGACAATACGTTCCAGTATTTTAGACAGAAAGGGGAGATTGGAGATGGGCCGGAAGTTTGACATGATGTCAGGGTTGAGTCCGGGTTTTTTGAGGATGGGAGTGACAGCAGCCAGTTTGAGTGAACGGGGAACTGAGCCAGACCTGAGGGAGGAGTTGATTATTTCTGTGATGAGTGTGGAGATGGCTGGAAAAGAATCCTTGATGAGGTGAGACGGGATGGGATCTAGGACAGATGTAGGGGTTCTCATGCCTGTTATGGTTTTGAGGAGCTCCCCTGTTGATACAGGGGAGAAGTGAGACAGGGGCTGAGAGGGGAGGAGGAGGGAAACAGATGAGGGAGGAGGAGTGCAGGCCACGGGGACAGAAGAGGAGGACAAGCTGTTGTAAATGGTGTTGATTTTTGTTTGGAAGAATGAAAGAAAGGAGTTGCATTTTTCAGTGGTGAATGAGTTGGAGGTATTGTCGATGGGCTTGAGGAGTTTGTTAACTGTTGAGAAGAGAGCCTTGGGGTTGGTGGAGCCGGAGTGTATGAGGTGAGAGTAGTAGGTGGACCGGGCAGTACTGAGAGCATCCTTGTACTGCTGAAGGTAATCTGTATAGGCTTGTAGATGGACAGTTAATCCGGTTTTCCTGTGAAGTCTTTCCAGCTGTCGTTTATGTGATTTCATTTTGTGTAGTTCAGGAGTGTACCAGGGGGCAGAGTGGGTGAAGGAGACCGTTTTAGTTTTGATGGGGGCTAGCTGATTGAGACAGGAGGACAGTGTTTCGTTGTAGAATTTGGTGAGGTCAGAGGGGTTGTCAGTTAACGGTAGGGAGGAAGCAGATATTTGACTTGCAAGAGAGGCGGAAAGAACTGAAGGGGAGATGGATTTGAGGTTTCTGAAGGATATTGTCCGTTTAACCTTAGCGGTGGGAATGGGGATGTCAATGTCCATGATGATTGCCAGGTGATCGGAGATGTTGAGGTTGAAGCTGGAGAGGTGATGCAAGGTGAGACCAATGGAGCAGACCAGGTCCAGGGTGTGACCACGGCTGTGGGTGGGAAAGTTGACATGTTGAATGAAGTTGAAGTGGTGTAGCAATTCCAGGAATTCGGTGGCAGATTTGGAGTCGGTGTCAATGTGGATATTGAAATCCCCCAGAAGTAGAATGGAAGGTGAGATGGCAGATAACTGGGTGAGGAAGTCGGAAAAGTCAGAGAGAAAGGATGGGTTTGGTTTGGGAGGGCGGTAAATGATGGCAGTGACCAGAGGAGTGGGACCAGAGAGTTTGAAGGTGAGATGTTCGAAGGAGTCAGCAGCAGGGACGGAGATGGTGGATGTTTTTATGTCCTTTCTGTAAAATGCTGCAACACCACCTCCCCGCCCCTCAGGTCTGGGTTTGTCCATATAGGTGTATCCGGTGGGTGTGGTCTGGTTGAGAGAAAAATAGTCCAGAGGTTTGTGCCAGGTTTCAGTAATACAGAGGAAATCCAGGTTATTGTCCGTAATGAATTCATTCAGAATATGACTTTTATTGTTGAGTGAGCGGGTGTTAAGCAAAGCCAGTTTCAGGTGACGCTGCTTCATGATAGGTTGAGAGGACTGAGGAAGGGGGCGGAGGTTTGAAAGGTGCACGTGTCGTTTGTTGTGATGACGTAATGAGGAAGAAGCGGTGCGTGTGCACGACCAGACGGACGGGATGGAGTCGGGAGTTGAGAAGTTATAGTTGAACATACGACCAGAGCCTCTGTGTGGAGGACGGCGAAGTAGATCAGCTTCACGGGGGATGTCGATGCAGTCCGGGCGCAGGCGGTTGTTGAGTGAGTGGAGGTCGGAGGTGGAGTACAGCGGCGGCATGATCCAGGTGTGGAGCGCTAGCACGGAGCTAGTGCTAGCTTGTGGCCGGGAGCCGGGTGTCTGTGGGAGAGGAGACAGCGTGTGCCCCAGGAGTATCCAGGGGATAATCCACAACCACAGCAGGCAAACAGTGGTCCAATGACGAGAAGAGAGAGAGACGAGAGCAGGACGGGGGTCTTCGCAACAGGTGAGAAGCCGGGAAGAGACAGCAGCGAACTGTTTCCTCAGAGAGTTTTGAGCGGTGGGATTTTGCAGGTCTGTCTGCTCGAGAAGACTGTTGACTGTTGATCCAGACAGTCTGATGAGGTTAGGCGTAGGACGAGAGACAAAACTTGCTGAAACTTGTCAGAGACGGAGCGGCAGCCAAGGTGCGCCAGCATCCGCCATCTTCCCAAATCACTCGATCACACTGACCCAACACCTGCTTCAAGAGACCCCAACGGCCACACAAGGTGAGGGTCCGCCCAGTGAGAGGAGAGGAAGAGGAGTGGGGCCCAGGTGTGTGTGGGGGGGGATGGTTACAGACCTTCCTTCTGGGTGTCCTTGGCTTCACTGTCACACACACACAACCAAGCACACACAAGCACACACAAGCACACACACACAGTCCTCAGGGAACCATGTGTCTGTGGGTCTCTCAGTCCAGGTCGGGCTCCGCTGGTGTTCCACACCGGGTCTTCTGACAGACCACCTGAAGAGGTGGCCGGTCGTCCAGGGCCGGGGTCACTCTGCTGCGCGTGTTCCAGACCGGAGCTTCCAGGTATTCTGTGGGACGCAGGACGCTTCCCGTGAACATGTGGGGAAAGGCTTCCTCTTCTGTACCACGTCGCTTTGAGAAGCAGGGTTTTTCAGAAAGAACACGCTCATGGTTCAAGCTAATCTTTGCACTTGTCCGAAAACCCCCTTTGGCTGGTCTTGGGCAGCGTCTGAGAGTAACTTTATTTAGAAAATATACCCCATCTCCCAGAGCCCACCACCGGCTCTTACTTTGATACTAAAACTAATCCTCCTGGTTCTCCTCCTCCCAGGGTCTCAATGTGTGGTTCTCCTGGTGGAGCCCTCCAGGGCTGCTCATCGCCGCTCCACTTTGGATCTGCGTGTGTCTGAATTCTGTCACCTGTTCCATGGATCCTTCACCCCTACACAGTGAACACTAGAAGTTGTTGGTCCCAGGGAAGGAACCAGGAAAACACATCACAGAGATCAGTGTCATCAGTTCTACACACGCTTCACGGTGTAGAACTGAAGGCACTCATAGGAAACCTGATTTCAGACAGCAATATAACAAGTGAATGACCCAGAGGCCATAGAGTACAGTGAGCCAACTGGAAATACTCTGGATGTCTGTCTCTCTCTCTCTCTCTCTCTCTCTCTCTCTCTCTCTCTCTCTCTCTCTCTCTCTCTCTCTCTCTCTCTCTCTCTCTCTCTCTCTCTCTCTCTCCCGCTCTCTCGTGTCGGTCTGGAGGAACAGAAATGTTGTTGTTTGATAGGACCACTGGCTGAAAACACCACATTCCTCCACACTAATGCGCCTTGTGGAATCCTGGGAAGTTATGAAATCATCTTTCCGTCCTCCAAACAACCAGGGGGGGCTGAGGAACCAGAGACCTGGTTCCCTGGGGAGCGGCCCCCAGGCTGGGGTCTGGAGAGAGGGTCCTGGACAGCAGGACCAGTCCCCCGCTGGACTCCCGACAGGTCCGGTCAGGGTGAACCGGACCTTCCTGGGTGTCTGTGGGGGATCTGAACATCTGCCCCCTGCTGAGTCATGAGGTCCTCTGTGTTTTAGAGGGAACACCTCTGCCTCCCTCTGCTTCTCCACCTCTCCCCCGTTCCTCTCCTCCCTCTCCCTGACCTCCCCTCTCTCTCCCTCTTCTCTCTCCCCTGTCCTGCTCCCCTCCCCCACAGGGAGACATACAGAGCTCCAACAGAGAGGTGGCATGGAGCTCCTCAGCAGATGGAGACTCCAGACAAACAGGCGTTGTAGCGGGGGAGAGAGGGGGGAGAGAGAGGGAGAGAGGAGGAGAGAGGGGGAGGCAGAGCGGGAGGTCAAGGGTCAGGGTAAAGCGAGGTACAGAAAGAGAGACATGTTTGAGAAGGGCATGTTTAGGTCATCTTCCTGTCTGCACCCCGGGGCTTCTAGGATGCCCTGCAGAGCAGGGGGAGGAGCGGGGAGGAGGGGGGGAGGAGGGGGGAGGAGGGGGGAGACAGGAGCCTCTGTGTCTGGGGGTCCGGTGATGGGGTCACGTTGAACTTTGACACCTAGTACATCCCAGCAGATCTTCACCCTCCACACAGCTGCTGGTGGAATATGGGTCATGTTTGTTCAACACTTGTTGTGTTTGAAGCTGGACAGACAGCGTGGGGTTTGTCAAACCTCCATGATGAGAAACACTCCTTGGACATCGATCATTGAAGTGAGTTGGCTAAATGCATAGCTAAGAAATGTACTAAAAATAAACTATAAATAAACATTTAATTGTGTCAGTTCATGCTTGCCTGTCTGTTGCATTCAATGTCTCTAAGGTGCTTTCTTCCCTGACAGATGAATCACACGAAGATCAACAATCACTCTCTCCAACAAAACTAACTATTGACATTACCAGACAACAATGTGTTATCTGTGGCTGGCCCTTCATCAACATACTAGCATGCTCCTAAACACTCTTAAATCTGAGGAAAAGTAGTAGCTAGTAGCCTGGCTAACAGGCTAAGAGGGGAGTAGGCTAGCCCTGAACACACCAGTGTCCTCAGGGCTTTTCCCACGCAGCGCAACATGCTATTAGACATCACAGGAGCCGTTAGCACTGTTAGCTTCTAATGACCAACACATGGCTAACGGCTGAGAGAGGTGGGGACGGCGGGGAACAGAGAGGGTGAGAGAACGGGGAGAGAGAGGGAGAAAGAGAGGGGGAGGAGAGAGAGAGGAAGAGAGGGGGAGGAGAGAGAGAGAGGAAGAGAGGGGGAGGAGAGAGAGAGAGGAAGAGAGGGGGAGGAGAGAGAGAGGAAGAGAGGGGGAGGAGAAAGAGAGGAAGAGAGGGGGAGGAGAGAGAGAGAGAGGAAGAGAGGGGGAGGAGAGAGAGAGGAAGAGAGGGGGGAGGAGAGAGAGCGAGGAAGAGAGGGGGAGGAGAGAGAGAGAGGAAGAGAGGGGGAGGAGAGAGAGAGAGGAAGAGAGGGGGAGGAGAGAGAGAGGAAGAGAGTTAGGAGAGAGAGAGGAAGAGAGGGGGAGGAGAGAGAGAGGAAGAGAGGGGGAGGAGAGAGAGAGAGGAAGAGAGGGGGAGGAGAGAGAGAGGAAGAGAGGGGGGGGAGAGAGAGAGGAAGAGAGGGGGAGGAGAGAGAGAGAGGAAGAGAGGGGGGGGGAGAGAGAGAGGAAGAGAGGGGGAGGAGAGAGAGAGAGGAAGAGAGGGGGGGGAGAGAGAGAGGAAGAGAGGGGGGGAGAGAGAGAGGAAGAGGGGGAGGAGAGAGAAAGAGGAGAGAGGGGGAGGAGAGAGAGAGGAAGAGAGGGGGAGGAGAGAGAGAGGAAGAGAGGGGGAGGAGAGAGAGAGAGGAAGAGAGGGGGGGAGAGAGAGAGGAAGAGAGGGGAGGAGAGAGAGAGAGGAAGAGAGGGGGGGGGAGAGAGAGAGGAAGAGAGGGGGGGAGAGAGAGAGGAAGAGAGGGGGGGGAGAGAGAGAGGAAGAGAGGGGGAGGAGAGAGAAGAGGAAGAGAGGGGGAGGAGAGAGAGAGAGGAAGAGAGGGGAGGAGAGAGAGAGGAAGAGAGGGGGGAGAGAGAGAGAGAGGAAGAGAGGGGAGGAGAGAGAAGAGAGGAAGAGAGGGGGAGGAGAGAGAGAGAGAGGAAGAGAGGGGGAGGAGAGAGAGAGAGGAAGAGAGGGGGAGGAGAGAGAGAGGAAGAGAGGGGGAGGAGAGAGAAGAGAGGGGAGGAAGAGAGAGGAAGGAGGGGAGGAGAGAGAGAGGAAGAGAGGGGGAGGAGAGAGAAAGAGAAGAGAGGGGGAGGAGAGAGAGAGGAAGAGAGGGGGAGGAGAGAGAGAAAGACCAAAGGACAGGAAGGTCAGGATGCTCGCTGGGACACGACCTGAAGTGTCTTTAATCTGTCTGTTTGTCTACATGTGTGTGTGTGTGTGTGTACGTGTGTGTGTGTGTACGTGTGTGTGTGTGTACGTGTGTACGTGTGTGTGTGTGTACATGTGTGTACGTGTGTGTGTGTGTGTGTGTGTGTGTACGTGTGTGTGTGTGTACGTGTGTACGTGTGTGTGTGTGTACATGTGTGTACGTGTGTGTGTGTGTGTGTGTGTGTGTACGTGTGTGTGTGTGTACGTGTGTGTGTGTGTACGTGTGTACGGTGTGTGTGTGTGTACATGTGTGTACGTGGTGTGTGTGTGTGTGTGTGTGTGTGTGTGTGTGTGTGTGTGTGTGTGTGTGTGTGTACGTGTGTGTGTGTGTACATGTGTGTACGTGTGTGTGTGTGTGTGTGTGTGTGTGTGTGTGTGTGTGTGTGTGTGTGTGTGTGTGTGTGTGTACGTGTGTGTGTGTGTACATGTGTGTACGTGTGTGTGTGTGTGTGTGTGTGTGTGTGTGTGTGTGTGTGTGTGTTGTGTGTGTGTGTGTGTAACTCAAGACAAGGTAGAGAGAGTTAGTAGACGCTGGAGGAGAGAGAAAAAATAAAAGGATCCACATATTTCACACACCTGTTTCTCATTCCCTGACTCTTCTCTCTCTCTCTCTCTCTCCCTCTCTCTCCTCTCTCTCTCCTCTCTCTCTCTCTCTCTCTCTCTCTCTCTCTCTCTCTCTCTCTCTCTCTCCTCTCTCTCGCTTGTCTCTCTCTCTCTTGCTCAGAGGGAGGGGGTGGTGTAGCAGGATGGCTGAGTGAGATGGAGCAGCAGTGAGCTGTGTGTGAAACACTTCAGACAGGTCAACCTGGAGGGGGTTGACTACCACTCCACCCAGGTGTAAATGTGCAGCTCGTTTGGGGTGGAGATAGTTGGGTTGTATTAGTGGAGGAACCCCCCCCCCCCCCCCCACACACACACACACACACACACACACACACACATACATACACACACACACACACACACATACACACACACACACACACATACACACATACACACATACACACACATGCCCTCTGCAACACGAGTGCTTGATTCCGTTGACCTCTGACCTGGGGAGTCGTGACTGGTTGAAGTTCCACTTCCTGTCAGCGGGCGTGTTTAAAGGAACACATGACCCCCGGCTCGGCGCCACTCAGCGCCCCCTGGGGGCCCGGGGGTGGGGGGTATGGGGGTGGGGGCCCAGGGGTGGGGGTATGGGGGTGGGGGTATTGGGGGTGGGGGTGGGGGTGGGGGTATTGGGGCCCGGGGGTGGGGGTATCGGGGTGGGGGTATGGGGGGTGGGGGTAGGTTCTTGTTGGCGGCACACTGACGGAGCAGGTGAGCTTCCCACCAGCTGTTGGGGGCCATGTTATAACGGAGACCTCGTTTATGACGGAGACCTCGTTATGACGGAGGCCTCGTCATGACAGAGACCTCGTTATGACGGAGGCCTCGTCATTACAGAGACCTCGTTATGACGGAGGCCTCGTCATGACAGAGACCCTCGTTATGACGGAGGCCTCGTAATGATGAAGGCCTCAATATGATGAAGGCCTCGTTATCGACGCACCTCATTAATGCAGAATAATATGTTGTTCATTTTTCAATTTCTTAACATCTTATTTTACTTTTGAGGTGTGTTGCAATATACATACATATGAGAGAGAGAGAGAGAGAGAGAGAGAGAGAGAGAGAGAGGGAGACAGACAGGGAGGGAGAGAGAGAGAGGGGGAGGGAGGGAGAGCGAGAGAGAGAATGAGGGAGGGAGAGAGAGAGAGAGAGAGAGAGAGAGAGAGGGGGGGGGGGAGATCAGGGAAGAAAGGAAGAAAGGTTGGGGGAGACTCAAGACTCAAGAGTGTGTGTGCAAGTGCATAAACGCACTCACAGTCGTACACGCATGCACACACACACACACACACACTCTCTCTCTCTCTCTCTCTCTCTCTCTCTCTCTCTCTCTCTCTCTCTCTCTCTCTCTCTCTCTCTCCCTCTCTCTCTCTTGCAGCATGGGGACTGGCACGGGGGGAGTTGAAGGGGGGAGTTATGTGAGGAGTCCTCCCCTGGGGACAACAAACACGGATTCCTGATCATTCCTGATTCCTGATTGCACTTCACTCGTCTCTGCTGTGGATCTGTTCTCACCCCCTCATCAAGAGCTGAACGCGTCTCATCTCCACCGACGAATTGTTTCGGACTACATGATAATTGCCTATTTATCGATCACCCCTCCCCAATATCAGGCCGATACGCACTGATTAATGAAAAGTGTAATCAACTGATTGTAATCCTGAAATCCGAAACTAATTCTATAGGTGAATCAATCAAGGTGGGCCGCGTGGACCCTCCAGCCTGTAGCGGTCGCCATTTGAATCAAAATAGAGTTCCGCTAATTCCGCAACCCCCCACCCAGTCCGTCCTCGGGAGTCAGTTTACACAGCGCCTACCTGCCCACCCTCCCGGGCGGCCAGAGCTTCTGCCCCTGCGCAGACCGGGAAGCGCAGCAGACCGGAGGAGTGGCAGTCTGTCACAGCAGCTGAGGCTACAGCACACACACACACACACACACGCGCACACACACACACACACACGCTCCGCACGACAGGACCTTACGACGGGGGCAAAGAGAGCGGATTCAAGCGCCTTCATCTGAGCTGGGACCACCGGGTGATACACGGTAGGTCTTAAGTGCTTTTTTGTGATTTTTACGAAGCGCGTGAGTTCAGTAACTGAAAGGTCCACCTCGAACCCAGAGGTGTCACACCTCCAGAACCCACGGAACCAAACCATCAGCCGCGCGTTCTCTGTGCTCGATCTCCATCAGAGTGTGTGTGTGTGTGTGTGTGTGTGTGTGTGTGTGTGTGTGTGTGTGTGTGTGTGTGTGTGGTAGCTCTAACGGTACACGCGGACTTTAATACGACGGGTCCGACCATCGGCGCCCTCGTGTCCGGGTGGTCGGTCGTCTGTCCCCTCGTCCAGTGGTCCGCTGAGGCTGCTGAGGCTCGCTCCACTGGGGAGACAGCATCCAGACCCACCTGAGAGGTTCGACTCTTTAACATTCGAGTGTGTTGGTTTAGTGTGAGGGCTGGCGGAGGACTGGAGGACTGGAACGTGAGTCTTTAAAAGCCAACATCGGCGTGGAAAGTTCCCGCACAGCGGGGTGCTTGTGCTGGTTGTAGATCAGGGGGAGAGTCTTCACCCACCAGGTCTGCTGTGACCTGAGGAGAGTAACAACAGTTGTTAGAGGAGAACAAAAGGGAGTCGGACCTGGGGGTCTGGGGGCTCATCTTTCTGAAGGGAAAGACGAAACAGCCCAGGGCTCATACTGGGCTCGACTCACCCAGAGCAGACTTGGTCTGGGTGAATTATAGGGCCTTTGGGTGCCATGGTGTGCGGTTGGACGGTCATCATAACCTTCGGTACTACAGACTAAACAGCCGGATCACAGTCTCAACATGTCCGTTAAACACTAACACACCTGGGAACAGCTGCCAGTTAACTTCAGCGTTGGATTACTGTTTATTTGTTGCTATATTACTGTTTGTTACTATATTATTGCAACACACGTATATTATTACAGAAACTCAAATGATGATTCGGTTAAGTTGCTTATCAAACGTTAACAGTTTTCAGTTATCAGTTTGCGTTTTTCGCAACGAAGAATGTTCAGCAGGTGCGTTTGGTCTTTTTTTAATTTTCAAAAACGAATGTGAATGATTTTTTTTTTTAAATCAGAATCAGAGTGAAATATTCAATTGTAGTTCTTTAGGTATAATTGTTTGTAGGACTTTACTGTTTTCCAATAGCCCTACCAATGTATTGATTCATTGGTTAGGACGCACTTCTCTCATGAAGCGACGCCCCCGTCTGGGTAGTGACGTCACACACACACACACACACACACGCACACACACACACACACATACACACACAGTCTGGCCTGTGAGGAAGGAGAGGAAAACTACAAGGAGAACAGGAAGACTCTACAGGAGAACTCTGCAGACAGAGTTACACTTCAGTCACCGAGCAGAGAGGAAAACACTGTCAGACTGGTCTACATGTCAGTAACTATAAAGAACAGCCATATATAACATGTATGTAACTGTATATAATAGTTATATATAATATATATTGTAGCTATATAGAACCATGTAACACAGCTATATTGAATATGTATGTAACTATATAGAACTCTATAAAATAATAATAGAACATTTTATAATATCACTATAGATAATAGATCTATAATAGAGCTAGATACAATAGAACCCTTGGAAGAGTAGAACAATGACACTAAGACAGATGGTTGTACACAGACAGACAGACAGGCAGACAGACAGACTGTATACCCAAGGGTAGACACATCTCTCCCTTGCTCTCACATCTCTGTAATAGTTCACAGTCTGACGATGTCACCTCTGTTCACGTCATCCACACACACACACACACACACACACACACACACACACACACACACACACACACACACACACACACACAGACATACACACACACACACACACACACACACACACACACACACACACACACACACAGATATACACACACACACACACACACACACACACACACACACACACACACACACACACACACACACAGACATACACGCACACACACACACACACACACACACACACACACACACACACACACAGACATACACACAAGATCACAACATACACACCATGACTGGTCTGCTCTGTCTCCATGACGACCTGATGGTGGTTCTTAACATTTGGTCACAAAACTCCAAAATACTTTTGGCTCCTGAAACATCTCTCAGCCTCGTGTCTGATCAGAGTTGATCTCAGCAGGGCCTTTGAGGAGCAGGACCCATCCTCTTGGGCCACTGTTTCCTGATAGGTCAGTTGTCCTGAGGTCTTCAATGAAAACACCATGGAGGGGAACAGATATGGGATTATGATAACCTAACTACACCATGGTGCTCCTTCTCAGGACCACATTGAGAAAGACAGGCAGCTTGATGTTGCAATATTCTGGCAATGGCTGTCGTTTCTAGGAAGCCCCGCCCTCCATGTCTGACTCCTTTCATGCAGACACCGGTGTACTCGCTGTAAACATCTGTCTGGAGGGAGAAGAGGCTGGTAGGATCTGGACGCCAGCTGGGTCCTCAGGTCAAGCACCATGACAGAGTCAGATGAAGTGGATCTGTCAGACCCTGGTGGCTGCTGGTGGTACTGCAGGGAGCTAGGACCACTTAGCTCACCTAAACCCCTCTCTCTGCATGTCTCTCTGTAGCCTTCTGTTCCTCCATTCCCCTGTCTCTGTCTCGTATTCTCTGTATCTCTCTGTCTATATTCACTGTATCTCTCTCTGTCACTTCTTGACTTTCTCTCTCTCCTGCTGTCTTTCTTTCTCTCTCTTATTGTGCTAGCTTGTGGTAGCCTGGTTAGCTGCTGACTCTGTTTGTTCTAAATCCCCCATCAAAGCCAGTAGTGATGTTTTACAAGGTTACACTGAGTGTGGAGACTTAAAAACACATGCTAAGTTATTTTATAATGCTTTAAAATGAACAGCACAGACTCATAAAGTTATATAGGTCAGCATGCTGCGCCCTCCCTCAGGACAAAACCTGGAGCTTCAGAGTGCTTCAAGGAAAGTAAGAGTTGCAGCTCTCGTCTTATCTGACCTTGTGGTTTATCTGTTGGCTTTGGGCGGCACGGTTTACTCAAGAGCTGGAGCACAATGGCATTCAGGGGCAAACTGGCCCACAGCTAACCACTGGAGCTTCACTCAGTTGACGAGATTCACTCTAATTACACGCTGCAGTTCTTACAGACATATAGTTAAGGACGTTGGTGCTCTGGATGTCAGTTTGGCTGAACCAGAGTGTAGTCCTTCTCCAGATGAGGTGAGTGGAGCAGTACAGCCCTGCTACCTTGACCGTGGCTAATATTAGCTCATAGTAAACACTGAAGCGTGCATGTCTATGGGGCAGGGGTGTTAGCTTGCAGGACGTGTCTTATCACTCACTAGCCACCTCTGTGGGGAGGGGCGTGGCTACGCTGTGGGGAGGGACGTGGCTACTCTGTGGGGAGGGGCGTGGCTACGCTGTGGGGAGGGGCTTGGCCGGCGTGCACCGACACTGGGCCGGCCGTCTTGATTAGCTTTGAACGACAAAGCAGCCAGGGCGGTAAGTTAAAAGGGCATCCTCTCAGCTTAAGTTAAAAGGGCATCCTCTCAGCTTTACGACCGGGGAGGGGATCCATTCAGCCCCCCGTGGCCCTCAGCCGGCCCCCCCAGCCGCACAGCAGGGGAGGTGACGCTCCGTGGCTGCGGTGGGGATTTACGACCGGCCAGCCGGCGGTCTGCGGGTCTCCGAACCCGAGGCGGTTTGTCATCCATGATTTGATCTCTTGTGAGGAGACGAGTCTGGGATTAATGAGGAGACGAGTCTGGGATTAATGAGGAGACGAGTGGTCTCCCCAGAGGATGTCACTCAGGGCTGGGGGGGGGGGGGGGTCATCATGCAGATGGAGTCCTGAGGAAGACTCCTGTCCTCAAGGGGAGGAAGCAGTAGTGGAGCGCTTTTAGTTTTGATAGGTTTGTAGTATTATATGTCAGTTAAATATCAGGTTCTTCCTACTACCACTATCACGCTTCAGCTGACATTCAGATACAGGTCATTATGGAGCAGGTAGGAGTTAGACAGTAGCTCAGTGGGTAGAGCGGGTGGACAGAGCGGGTCGTCCACTAACCGTAGGGTCGGCAGTTCGATCCCCTTGATCCCCCTCCTCTAACTATCCACATGTCGAACCCCACAAATGTACTGATTGTAAGTCGCTTTGGACAAAAGCGTCTGCTAAATGCCCATTTACAGTACAGAGACAGGTCATTATGGAGCAGGTAGGGGTTAGACAGTACAGAGACAGCTCGACTTTATATTTACAATCACTTCTTGAAGGGTGTTTATGCCACATCAATGTCTATTGTTCTACGCTCCGTTAAGGACATTCCGCTTTCCTCCAGGTCTGAGCAGCATGTGGTGGTTACGTCTGGCTCATTAGCATTCATTAGATCCATTAGCTCCATTAGCTTCACGGGCACACATGTGAGAGCAGATGCCTCCAGATAGCCTCTAAAGAGACTCTAAATGGACATGAATGAGCTCCAGTTAAAGATTACAACTTTGAGACAATCCAAGTGTTGAGGGAGTGGTCGTGAGCTCACGGCAGCCCAACCAGATGTTTTTCTACACACCAGGAGATAGAGATGGATGGGGGGTACAGAGGGAATAAGAGAAAGAAGGATAGATGAAGAGAGAGGGAGGGAGAAGGAGATTTGGAGAAGGAAAGATAGAGTAATAAAAAGTCAGAGAGAGACAGAGAGAATAGAGTGAGAGGGAGAATGAGGATAAGCAAGAGGAAGACAAGAGAGAGAAAGAGAGAGAGAGAGAGAGAGAGAGAGAGAGAGATGCTGCAGAGAGAGATCTACAGATGTTTGGTTAACAGCTTGTTTGGCAAACCTTTACAGGTAAACCTTTACCTTTACAGGTAAAGGTTTGCCAATTAGCGAGCTGTTACCGAGGCTTAGGAGAAAGGTTAAACGTCTACAAAACATCTGTAAAAGTTTAACTAGTGGGCCGACTGCTTCCCTACGTTTAGCTAACAGGCTTGCTGTTTACCAAACATCTGTCGAGCTGGTCTGACATAATGTTAAGTTACCTAAAAAGAGTTACACATCTGTGAAGGTATTTGGCGAGAGACAGCCATGGTGAAGAGGTGTCTGTCTGGAGGCCAGGGGAGAGGGTTTGGCTGAGCTGTGGACGGCTGTCTGGATGTAAAGTGTGTCTATACAGTCTCAGCTCTGATAGTCCAGAGTTTGTCTGTACAGTCTCAGCTGATAGTCCAGAGTGTGTCTGTAAAGTCTCAGCTGATAGTCCAGAGTGTGTCTTTTTTTTTTTTTTCAACGTTTATTTGACAGGGACAATGCACAATTTATAATTGGGCCTTGTGGCTATAGAGCAGCCCTCCAGTATAGCCACAAGGCTTACATCTGTTGTCCCTGGTCTCTGCATTTTACCCATTCTATTGTACATAGGAGCAGTGGGCTGCTATGATCAGCGCCCGGGGAGCAAGTTGGGATTCAGGGTTCAGTGTCTTGCTAAAGGACACTTCAACATGCAGACAGTTTTTTGGAAGTGGGGATCAAGGGGATCGAACCGCCGACCCCACGGTTAGTGGACGACCCCCTCTGTCCACCCGCTCTACCCACTGAGCTACTGCCGCCCCAACTGATAGTCCAGAGTGTGTCTGTACAGTCTCAGCTGATAGTCCAGAGTGTGTCTGTACAGTCTCATCTGATAGTCCAGAGTGTGTCTATACAGTCTCAGCTGATAGTCCAGAGTGTGTCTGTACAGTCTCAGCTGATAGTCCAGAGTGTGTCTGTACAGTCTCATCTGATAGTCCAGAGTGTGTCTGTACAGTCTCATCTGATAGTCCAGAGTGTGTCTGTACAGTCTCAGCTGATAGTCCAGAGTGTGTCTGTACAGTCTCAGCTGATAGTCCAGAGTGTGTCTGTACAGTCTCATCTGATAGTCCAGAGTGTGTCTATACAGTCTCATCTGATAGTCCAGAGTGTGTCTGTACAGTCTCATCTGATAGTCCAGAGTGTGTCTGTACAGTCTCATCTGATAGTCCAGAGTGTGTCTGTACAGTCTCATCTGATAGTCCAGAGTGTGTCTTCACTTTGACCCTCGGTTAACCCTGAGCATTCGACGTCACTACCTGCATTGAAAGTAAAGTCATAATCAGCTATTTACCGTCATTATTAGGTGAGATTAACTAATTAACCTAGTTATGTAAGGAGGTTTGAGGATTGTAGTAATAGTAGTTTGTAGTTTGTTTATCTTTACGGTGACTTAAATAACCTTGGAGAACTTTTGTACAGTCCCTTTCAATCAGTGTCACTGGAGAGGACCACCTTGAGACAGCACTACACAACCCTGTGTCCTTGTGTGTCGGACGCACATTTATAGCCAGACATATTCTGAGGGACCTTCAAGACATCCGGACCCCCCCCGCCCCCCCCACACACACACTCACACACACACACACACACACACACACACAGACTGACACACACACACTCACACACACACACACACACACACACAAACCCACACACACACACACTCACACACACACACCTACACACACTCACGCCCCTGTTGACTGCCTAATAAAACAGAAAGGCACTCTTTTAAAAATAAAGAGCTAACAGAATTGCAATGCTTACTGGTGATTTGCAGAGAACACAATCTGTAAAACAACCCACATGACCCCGTGACCTCCGACCCCAGAGCCCCCACATTGTTTGCGGCC
>JAXIVH010000002.1:17033821-17036321 GCA_036785325.1 Urophycis tenuis | reverse complement strand
CCCGTCGACAGGGCGTGCGGCGCCGACCGGCCGGCCAGTCGTCATGACGACAATAACGACCCGTGGAGACGAGCGTCACCCCCCCCGCCGGGGGGCTCCCGGTCTGACCCGCGGCCGCCGAGCTCTGCGGCACCGTCGGAGCATGAGCGGTTCTTCTTCGACTACTGCGGGCTGGAGGGCGAGGTGGTGGAGCGCCTGGGCCGCGGGAACTTCCTGTGCGAGGCGAGCTCAGCGGGAACGCTGTCCCTGGCGCTCCGCAGCACGGGGGCCGGGGGGTCCGAGCCCAGCGAGTTCTCCCGCCGCTCGGGAGACGGACTCTTCCAGGAGGAGCTGGCCGAGCGCAGACCGGCCGGCGTGTCCATCGTGGAGAGGAACGCCCGCGTCATCAAGTGGCTCTACGGCTGCAGGAACGCTGCCGCCCAGGGGCCCAAAGAGTCCACTGTGTAGACTGGACCCCCTGTAGGCCACTGTGTAGACTGGACCCCCTGTAGGCCACTGTGTAGACTGGACCCCCTGGTGGCCACAGTGTAGACTGGACCCCCTGTAGGCCACTGTGTAGACTGGACCCCCTGGTGGCCACAGTGTAGAATGGACCCCCTGTAGGCCACTGTGTAGACTGGACCCCCTGGTGGCCACAGTGTAGACTGGACCCCCTGTAGGCCACTGTGTAGACTGGACCCCCTGGTGGCCACAGTGTAGACTGGACCCCCTGTAGGCCACTGTGTAGACTGGACCCCCTGTAGGCCAGTGTGTAGGCTGGATCCTCTGTAGGCCACTGTGTAGGCTGGACCCCCTGTAGGCTGCTGTGTAGACTGCTGTGTAGACTGGACCCCCTCTAGGCCACTGTGTAGACTGGACCCCCTGTAGGCTGCTGTGTAGACTGCTGTGTAGACTGGACCCCCTCTAGGCCACTGTGTAGACTGGACCCCCTGTAGGCTGCTGTGTAGACTGCTGTGTAGACTGGACCCCCTCTAGGCCACAGTGTAGACTGGACCCCCTGTAGGCCACTGTGTAGGCTGGACCCCCTTCAGCCCAGTGTGCAGGCTGGACCTCCTGTAGGCTGGACCCCTGCAGGCCACTGTGTAGACTAGACCCCCTGCAGGCCATGTGTAGGCTAGACCGCCTGCAGGCAAGTGTGTAGGCTGGATCCTCTGTAGGCCACTGTGTAGGCTGGATCCTCTGTAGGCCACGGTGTAGGCTGGACCCCCTGTAGGCCTGCCCCACTGTGCTCAGAGACACAGAGGTGCTAGTTTCAGAACTAGCACTACTTTCAGAACTGAGTCCATCCAATCCATTCAAGGCTTTCATAGATCCTGAGGCCTTCTGCCTGTCAAACTATACGCTGAAGATGCCACTGTGTTCTGGTCTCCTGGATCGAACCGTACGGATCAAACAGAACCACTAAGCTTATTGTGTTGTTTCTAAGAGAACTGCTGTGTAAACCGTCAGAACCTCATCCCCTCTGTCGTCAGGTTCTTCTGATTCTCCGTCAAACGCTGGGACCAACGGGACAGACCTTGGGGGGCTGATAATGCACTGAATTGGACAGATAGAGAGAGAGAGAGAGAGAGAGAGAGAGAGAGAGAGAGAGAGAGAGAGAGAGAGAGAGAGAGAGAGAGAGAGAGAGAGAGAGAGAGAGAGAGAGAGAGAGAGAGAGAGAGAGAGAGAGAGAGAGAGAGAGAGAGAGAGAGAGAGAGAGAGAGAGAGCGACAGAGAGAGTACAGCTTTGAGTGAATCACTTGAACAAAGTGGACTGGGTATTTGTGGGGACCCTGATGATGGCGATGATGATGAACTAAAGGGTCCATATGTCTGTCTGTGCGGAGCACTAATCTACTGTGATGTTTGGGATCTCTTCTACTGTTAATGCTGGTCAACAATGAGATCTCTGCCTGTTAGCCTGCTAGTCCTTTAGCCTGTTAGCCTGATAGTGGTGAAAATAATTCATATTGACCCAGAAGCCTTTTTCATTCCTTGATAGCATTTTTTACACGCCCAGCATATTCCTGGCTGACCTCTCAACCTGGCAGGACGCTTTGTTGAGTGAAACACGGCCATGATACTACATTATGCTATGTGCTACGCTATGCTATATGCTATGCCAGAAGTATGCTACGCTAACAAGGGACTGGATACGTTTACCCCAGAATGACACACACACACACACATGAATGAACACATACACAATTTGGTGTGTGCGGGCTAACACGACTCAGGGGTTCTGGAATATTTTTCATTTATTCATATTCCTGGTTTCTAATACTCATGTGTTCATAACAAAGCTTCTACTCAGAAGATGTTAGTGTGAGTTGCACACGATGGAAGAATAAAGAAATATGTTTGAGTAAAGTGTTGTCTTCTCTGAGAAGGAGGAGGGTTCTTAAAGTACTTCCTGAACTAAGAGAATGTGATCTAACTGTCTGTCTCTCTGTCTGCCTGTCTGTCCCTCTGGCTTATCATGCTCACACAGATGGATGTGCACATGTGTGGGCAGACACAT
>JAXIVH010000002.1:17013821-17028821 GCA_036785325.1 Urophycis tenuis | reverse complement strand
TCTGGGTGACCTGACCCAGGCCAGACCCTGGCCACTGGACCAGTGCTTCTTCAATGTGTTGATCTCGGGACCCAGAAGACCATTTCAGTTTGCCCGTGGGACTGAGGTGCAGACTCAGGAAGTTCTGAATGCTCTGTTCTGGGCATCGTCTGGCTGACCCCCCTTGGATCCAGAGTTTGAGGACACCTGCTCTGGGATCCAGTTGAGGCTCCTATATTGGCGAGCCTGACTAAAAATTCCTCAACATTTAAAGTTGAGTAATGCAGGCTGGGCGGCGTGACGCTATGCTACCTCAAGCTAGCAGCTCCAGAGCGCCTGGCGTGTCTCGTCCGTCACGCCGCCGTGGATCATGCCAGGAAACACGGATGTCACGGAAAACTTATCCAAACTGAGCGTGACACACCTCCTGTGATTGGCTGCACTGCTTCGTGAAGAGAACATGTGATTCATGGCCCAGAGGCCGAGGAGGATCTGGATGTGGCTTCATGGGTCACCTGAGAGGTTTGAATCTGGACGTGGCTTCATGGGTCACCTGAGAGGTTTGAGTTCCAGAGGCAGGCGAGCCGGAGCCCTCAGAGCGCTGACCCATGTCACCAGGTGACCCTGGTCACATGGGTCTTGTTTCCATGGAGACAAATGAACAGTTAGGACTGAGGCCTGCATGACAAACTCACAAATCCACAAGTGCAGCGTGATAGTTGACAATGTTTTGTGGTTTTCTGTAACGGTGGACAACCTGCATATCTTAACACAGAACCATTTGAAACCTGACCATAGGAATGGTCTCCAGAACCATTTGAAACCTGACCATAGGAATGGTCTCCAGAACCTTTTGAAACCTGACCGTAGGAAGGGTCTCCAGAACCATTTGAAACCTGACCATAGGAAGGGTCTCCAGAACCATTTGAAACCTGACCATAAGAATGGTCTCCAGAACCTTTTGAAACCTGACCATAGGAATGGTCTCCAGAACCTTTTGAAACCTGACCGTAGGAAGGGTCTCCAGAACCATTTGAAACCTGACCGTAGGAAGGGTCTCCAGAACCATTTGAAACCTGACCGTAGGAAGGGTCTCCAGAACCATTTGAAACCTGACCATAGGAAGGGTCTCCAGAACCATTTGAAACCTGACCGTAGGAATGGTCTCCAGAACCATTTGAAACCTGACCATAGGAAGGGTCTCCAGAACCATTTGAAACCTGACCATAGGAAGGGTCTCCAAACAGTCCGCAGTCCTCCTGAGAGACAGCATGGACGGGCATGTAGCTTACTGCTAAAATAGCAGAGATTTCACTCATAAAGATGGGATACACAGGTACATTCTGTTTTGAATGTTTTGGTTATCTCAGAAGAATACACAAATGTATGTCCTAATTTAATATGTTACATATTAAAAGTGGGGTTTTTTTTGCACTTCTATTTTTGTTGCTGTAATTGCAGAATTCCCTGTCTGTGATGAATAAAATGCCATCTTATCTTATTCCAAGATCTGGTCTGTTTAGGGCAGAAGAAAGCAGCCAAAGGCAGCTCAGCCTCACGGTGATCCCGGCAGCTCTCTGGGCTGGGAGTCTGGAGTAAATCACAGCTTCTGAGAGATTCCCACCCATGTGGGGAGAAGAAAACATCAGGACAACAGCTGCTTCTCCAGCGTCTATAAAAAACTCTCTCGTCCTGATCCTGTCAACCCCCTCGCCTGCCATACAAGCACCGTGGGTCGCTACCCTCAGTCCTCAGGCTCGCATTCACTTTCTCTTCCTTTCCTTTGAGATCCTTCAGGGATCCAGCAACTCTCAAATACGATAGACTCATTTGTTCACAACATGTCATGTTTTTCAACTGGCAACCTGTGGCCTCAGTTTGATGTGTTCCCCAGGCGGGTAAAATGTATGTTTGGCCTGATGAGTCGACCACAACTTCAAATAACTCTGTCAGCCCTTCTGGCTGCTAAAAGAGTTAGCTAACAGAGTTAGCTAACATTGTGCTAACAGTGCAGTAAGAGTGCGTTGGTGCTCGTAGAGAAAGACCCCTGGGGCGTTCAGTGGTTAGCTGTTGAGACGCTCTTCAGTTTCCTAAATGAACACTAGACTGCTGTGAGGTCCCAAACACCAGGTCTAAGATAAGATAAGATAAGATAAGATATTCCTTTATTAATCCCCCTTACGAGAAATTCAAATTGACCAGCAGTACAGAGGAATAAATGAGTGCACTAAAAGACCAGAGTATAAACAATAAACAATAGACAAAAATAGATTCTCCTGAATTAAGATAAAATTATATGAGAGCCCTTAGAATCAGACCAAATGAAAAAATGAAAACCTATATACATAGCATTAATCCCATTGAAGATGAACAGTGCAATTGGTCGATGAGTCTGACTGAGGTGTAAATATAGAAATAGATGTGCAGATATAAATTGTGCAAGTAGATGTGCAAGTGTGCAAAATGTGCAAAAGTACAGGATTTCACACGTAAACTAAGAACATGTAGGAAGGCATAAATAACAACAGTTTAGGCAACAGTCCAGAGGTGTGTGGTGTGGTGTATAGTCCATTATCAGGAGGTGTTGGGGCTTTCGAGATGTTGGGAGTGGGTGGGAAACGTTGAGAGTTAGGGTGATCGGCTTAGCATGGACATGCTAAGCCGATCACCCTAACTCTAACCCTAACCCTAACCCTAACCTAACCCTAACCCTAACCCTAACCCTAACCCTAACCTAACCATAACCTAACCCTAACCCTAACCCTAACCCCACGGGGGAACACAATGTTACAGTTGAGAAACCACTAACTGTTCTTCGTCAATAATGAAACATGATCAACTATTTGGTCATTTAGCAGATGCCTATAGCCAAAGCAACGTGAGTGATTTGAGATGCATGTCGTTAAGCAGCAGGTAGGACTTTAGCCTCTTCTCAGGTTTCCTATAGGTAGTCTTCAGGGATTCACTTTTCAACCCAGACTTTACCGAGTCAAACAATCTAACAACTTAGCTCCAAAAATGACCTTTGGGATGTGAGGGAAACAGGGGAGTCACACCTTACATGGTTCCACATGGTTCTCAAGGCCTAGACAGAACCAGGACAAACAGCTGTCCAGTCTAAACCACTAATTGTATATCTGCAGGGGGAAACTGCACTAATCCATCACCTAGTACATCCATCTCTTCCTCTTCCTCCTCCAGCACAGCCGACTGGAGAGCATCTGGCCTGGTGGCCGTGACTACGGTTCTGGGGGTTGGCTGTTCCTAATTTAGGCTTAGTCTGGTCGGCAGAGGCCAGACTTATTACCGTGGCGCCACACAGGGTGGGACCTGCCCAGGGAAGACCAACCAATCAGGGCTCCCCTCAGGAACCGCAGGAAAACCCAGCTGGATACCCAATCCTCTGCCTTTCCTTACATCCCAGAATGTCTGTCAATTCTGAGTGATGGTTAGCATCCTGGGTGAGAATGCCCTGTTGCCAGGGGACGGCGTGGCCTCGCCTGGCCAGGGGTACAGCAGTCCCTACACAGTCTTTACAAAGCAGTCCCTCTGATATGGTCCTTACATACCCAGCCCTACTCTGCACTGCAATCCCCATAAATATGTCCTTACGCAGATGTCTCCACAAAGATGTCCTCACACATAGGTCCCCACAAAGATGTCCTCACACAGAGGTCCCCACAAAGATGTCCTCACACAGAGGTCCCCACAAAGATGTCCTCACACATAGGTCCCCACAAAGATGTCCTCACACAGAGGTCCCCACAAAGATGTCCTCACACAGAGGTCCCCACAAAGATGTCCTCACACAGAGGTCCCCACAAAGATGTCCTCACACAGAGGTCCCCACAAAGATGTCCTCACACAGAGGTCCCCACAAAGATTTCCCCAAAAGGCTGTCCCCACGCAGCTGTCCTCACACGGCAGCCAGATGAATGCTGTAATTACATTCTTCACATTTCGGAACATAGTGCCAATATCTAGACTGTGTGCCCAGTGCCGCGAGGAATGTGGCCCACATGCAACATTCTGCAAATCATCCTCTCTCATCCGCTCCCTACAAATCTGCGTGTAACATTCGTGAAGCAGGTAAGGAGGCCTCTTATTCCCAGGTGTATTGATGCGTATTCCCCTGCAGGGCCTGGAGCGCGGCAGGGAGAAGATACAGACGAGAGGCCTTGCATGTGAATAACAGAAACAAAAGATAAACCAAGTGCTGAGCGAGAATGGACTCATTAGTGCGGCGCGAACAGAGAGCGACTCACAAGGATTATGGACCACGTTGGGTCTTTCTTCACTCTCAACAAACTGATAAACCTCAGATACCTACAGACGTCACAGATCAGCTTACCGTTGTCCCTACCGGGAACCCCAACTACCAAGCTTCCTCCTTAGCCAAAGCCACTCGCTTGCGCTCTCCGTTAGCTGAATTAAAACGTTTTACAAAGAGACAGCTTTGATGATGAGTTGTCTAATGACCCCTGGTGACCTGAGCTCAACACTCTCCCTGAGCAACACGCAGGCTGCTCTCCAGGTGTGTGACCGGCCAGTTAGGCTCTGTGTCAACACAGCTGTCTCACCTGAAAGAAACAATTAGCTCCCTGAGCTGGAGCAGCCTGCGCTGGCGGCCATGTTGGATCAAAGGATCAGGGCTGACACCCCCACCCAGGTGAGAGGGGAGAGGAAGAGAAGGGAGGTGAGACGGGAGGGGGAGAGAAGAGAGGTGAGAGGGGAGGGGGAGAGAAGGGGGGTGAGAGGGGAGGGGGAGAGAAGGGAGGTGATAAGGGAGGGGGAGAGAAGGGAGGTGAGAGGGGAGGGGGAGAGAAGGGAGGTGAGAGGGGAGGGGGAGAGAAGGGGGGTGAGAAGGGAGGGGGAGAGAAGGGAGGTGAGAGGGGAGGGGGAGAGAAGGGAGGTGAGAGGGGAGGGGAAGAGAAGGGAGGTGAGAGGGGAGGGGGAGAGAAGGGAGGTGAGAGGGGAGGGGGAGAGAAGGGAGGTGAGAGGGGAGGGGAAGAGAAGGGAGGTGAGAGGGGAGGGGGAGAGAAGGGAGGTGAGAGGGGAGGGGGAGAGAAGGGAGGTGAGAGGGGAGGGGGAGAGAAGGGAGGTGAGAGGGGAGGGGAAGAGAAGGGAGGTGAGAGGGGAGGGGGAGAGAAGGGAGGTGAGAGGGGAGGGGGAGAGAAGGGAGGTGAGTGGACAGCAAGCAGAGGATACCAGGAATTCTTACCAAGCTTAAAGAGAGAGAGAGGGGGGAGGCAAACAGAGAAAAGTAGAGGGCAAGAGAGAGTTTTTAATAACATCTTGCTGAAAGGTTTAAAAATGCCTTTTCCAAACGAGTGAGTGTGTGTGTGTGTGTGTGTGTGTGTGTGTGTGTGTGTGTGTGTGTGTGTGTGTGTGTGTGTGTGTGTGTGTGTGTGTGTGTGTGTGTTTGCATTGTAAATCATCTCTCAGTATGCCTGACCTGAGGCTTCAGTTTTATTCTTACCTTCCTCATATAATGTGGGTGTGTCTGCGTGTCCCTCATGGCCTCCAGCCTCATTGGGGTCTGAGGAGACACCCTGGTGTTTCTCTGAAGGCTTCAGGTCAGCGCTGTCTGCCTGTCACAACAACAGCATTAGCAGCTGCAGCGACAGTAAGCTGATCTTGGGGTCCTGAGCAGAACGTTAGGACCTGAAGCCTCTAGAGTCACACACCTCATCAAGGGCCTTGATATGACTGAAGAACTTCTTCATCATTATTCAGTAGAAGATGAGGAGAGAGGAGAGATGAGACTAGAAGGGAAGGAGATGAGGGGGTAGGGTTGGGTCTTAGTTTGTCCCACCAGGGTGGACTGGGATCAGGAGATCCAGGGGCCACAATGAGGCCCCCACCAGAGAACCTTCATTTGACCCCAGGGGCCCAGAGGGGCTGTTCTCATTACCTCCCTCTACTCTCCCTGGACCTGACAGAGACATGTTCCCAGGCTCAGCAGAAACCATCTCCTCAGGACAGGTACACCTGGTAAGCCAGGTCACCCTGCACACCTCACTGTGCGTGTATGTGTGTGTGTGTGTGTGTGTGTGTGTGTGTGTGTGTGTGTGTGTGTGTGTGTCAGGTGGAACACCTGTTTGGTCTGTTGAGTCACTACTGAAACGCCCACCTCTGCTGTCATGTCTCTCTGCTACCTGTCTGCCTATCCCACTGTCTGCCTGACTGTCTGGATGTTCTTCCCTCTGTCTGCCTACCTATAACAGTAGGCAAACAGAGGGAAGAACATCCAGACACCTACCTGTCAGTCCCTCAGTTTGTCTGTCTGACTGTCTGTCCAAACAGCACCTGATTGTGTTGTTTTGGTTTATGGTTGTAATTTCAGCTTCTGAGAGAGCAGATAACCACACAGAGAGAGAGAGAGAGAGAGAGAGAGAGAGAGAGAGAGAGAGAGAGAGAGAGAGAGAGAGAGAGAGAGAGAGAGAGAGAGAGAGAGAGAGAGAGAGAGAGGGTGAAAGCACGAGAGAGAGACAGCCCCTGAGGGCGAGAGTTTTCTGAGATGAGTTCAGGGTGACTCACGTGACATCACAAGCTTTTACAACAACTGACAGAACAGCCAGAACAAAGTGGGCCACCTCTTCTGGGCCGAGGGGCAGCAGACGATGGTGGAGGCAGAGCAACAGGAAATGAAATAAACATAATCACTTGTGAGGCCAGCCCTCCTCCACCGTCAAGCAAGGCATTGTGGGAAACCAGGACTAACTGCTAAACGACGGCTATAATTAAAGTTTTCATTTTAACATTCTTTGTTTCTCTCTTAGGCATCTCAAAGCAAGCAGAGAGATGTTATGTGGGCCTGGTGCTGTAATTAGCACTGTGATTACACAGGTAAATCACCACGTACAACGAGTGAGGCGTAATCCCATGGCTGTGTATGTGGGCCAGTGGAGTGGGCCAGAGGGGTAGAGAGACACTGGGTAACAGGTGGAGAGAGTGGTAGAGGGGTACAGACTGGGGTGGAGAGACACTGGGTAACAGGTGGAGAGAGTGGTAGAGGGGTACAGACTGGGGTGGAGAGACACTGGGTAACAGGTGGAGAGAGTGGTAGAGGGGTACAGACTGGGGTGGAGAGACACTGGGTAACAGGTGGAGAGAGTGGTAGAGGGGTACAGACTGGGGTGGAGAGACACTGGGTAACAGGTGGAGAGAGTGGTAGAGGGGTACAGACTGGGGTGGAGAGACACTGGGTAACAGGTGGAGAGAGTGGTAGAGGGGTACAGACTGGGGTGGAGAGACACTGGGTAACAGGTGGAGAGAGTGGTAGAGGGGTACAGACTGGGGTGGAGAGACACTGGGTAACAGGTGGAGAGAGTGGTAGAGGGGTACAGACTGGGGTGGAGAGACACTGGGTAACAGGTGGAGAGAGTGGTAGAGGGGTACAGACTGGGGTGGAGTGAAGGAGTGAGTTTCCAGGTCTCAGTCCAGCTAGGACCAGAACCCCGCTGTGTGGGATGTGGGTCGGGGCGTGGTCACATGACCTGGAAACCATGTGTGCATTTTTGATGATTAGAATCCCAGATTCCCATACCTTCCCTTACTGATGAGTCTGACCCCATCATTACTGAATGGTAATCAAAGTCTCTTGCTCTCTAAAGCTCGTCATTATTAAGGTTTACTCCTCCAGTTCTCTCAGAATCTCTACACTAGAGACCAGCAGGCCGGAGAGACCAGTGCACTGGAGGCCTCAAGAGGACCAGACCAGGAGACACAGGGTGTGGGAACCAGCAAACATCTCAGTTGAAGTCTCAGCGTGTCAGCACCTGACGGAGCTCCACTGAGTGGTCACTCTAGGCCCCTCTAATGGTCTGATGTTCCTTAAGCTGGGGCTGAGAGGATGAGGAAGATGGTGTGAACAAGGCGAGACAGTGAGGAAGATGTCAATTTTATAAGGACTGAGGGAGATGAGAGGATGAGGAAGGTGGATTGATGAAGATGCAGGGGTGAGGTAGCTGCTTGGGTGAGGAAGATGACGGGTGGGTGAGAAGTTGAGCAGAGGTGAGGGAGAAAGACTTGTTGGCCCAGCATAAGGAGGACGGCTGTTTGATCCCCGGTTCCTCCAATGTGCTGAGGTAGAACCAACCCAACAATGGAGGTTCTTTAAATACCCAACACCAAAGAGGAAGTCTTTAAAAAGCTGAGCATGAAAATAACACGGGGGGAAGTGGAAGCCACAGCTGAAGGAAGAGGGGTCCCAAGGGGGCAGGCTGGAAGTGTCCTCAAAAATAAAACACCTCATTTACACGTTCATTGTAGTCAGGGAATGAGAGGACACATAAACCAGCTTTATTTAACCAGCCCACCAGCAGCTGGGGGGCTCATGTCTGCCATCAGCCCATCTGGAGGTGAAGGAAGAAAGAAAATATCAGTTCAGATTTAATGTTCTGTACCTGTAATAGTACCCCAAATTATATACGTATAATACAGTACAATCATACATGTCTAAACCAATGGCAATACATTTCGTTTTTACACAAATGTAGCTCAAGTCCGCCTCCTGTGGGCCATACATGGATATAACAACATGTACTAATAAATCAGACTACTCCTGACAATGGAATTCACCAAATTCCAATATAATTCACCAAATCAGTCAAACTTTACCCTAAAGTAGCAGGTGAGTGTGGGACAAGACTTCTGGATGACATAATCCAGATTTGGTCATTTGTGTCCTCGAGAGCATTCACACTTGTACGAGAATAATATCAGGATTATGAGAATATGCAAAATACAATAAGCAGACAACCACAAAAAAGTGGGACCTTCAAAAATATACAAAACATCAAGTACTTAACATAAAGCAATATGAAAACAAAAATGAAACAGCCATTATTTGACTTCCATGGATAATCAACAGCAAACAAACCAAAAACCAAAGACCAGAATGTCCATGAAGGCCAAGATAAACACAGCTAAAAAGGATCAGAGCTGAAGAAATTAAAGACCTGAATGTGTCTGATGCCATCATGTCTACAGAGACGGCCCTCCTGACGGTGATCGAGTCCCTTCGTGCCGCCAAAGCCTCTTTCCTCTTGTCGGTGCTTGTTCTCCTTGACCGGTCTGCAGCGTTCAACACCGTGAACCACCAGACCCTCCTCACCACCCTCGCTGAACTCGTCATCACTGACACTGCGCTAGCCTGGTTCACATCCTACCTAATAGATCGCACTTATCAGGTCACATGGAACGGCTCCCTGTCCAAACCCTGCTTGCTTAACACTGGTGTCCCTCAAGGCTCAGTACTAGGGCCGCTTCTGTTCTCCCTATATACCAGATCTTTAGGCTCTGTAATCACATAACATGGCTTCTCCTATCACTGTTATGTGGGCGACACTCAACTGTTCCTCTCCTTACCCCCTCAGACACTCTGCAACACACATCTCAGAATGCTTGCCAGATATCAGCTCTTGGACAACTGTGTGTGGCAAGTGGGGGGGGAAGGAAAAGGAGTATCGACAATGCCACCTGGGGAGTTTCGCCCCAGGAGATAGATGTTTCTGTGAAGTGGTTAAATGCATTTACTATATTACGCAGGTCAACACAGGTTCGTATACCACGGGCAGAGACGGATTTAGAAAAATATAAAAATAGTTTATTTTGCAATCAATTAAAAATTATCACATCACTACTGGCTTGTAATTAACTTAAACTGGGGGCCATAGAACGGCATGAACAAGGCTGTGGAGGCTCGCTATGGCAGCCCAAAATCAAATCAAGGGGGAGGAATAACTAACCTAAAACACCCGTGACACTGCAAACACACACAGACAAGGAGTTTGTGAAGAACAAGACCACCACCAGGGATTGGGTCGCCGCCTGGCCCTCAACACCTGTTCACAAGGAAAAGAAAACACATTGTTAAACTGACCTCCCAGTTAATACGGCCGTTGATTCCACTTAACACTCTCACACACACATGCACACACACAACACAATATACTTTAAGTAATTAAGAGAAATAAACATCAAAACCAACCATTCCAACAAAGGTAAATATTGTTCACTATACAACAAAAAGTAAATAATATTTGTCAGACAAATTAAACAAATGAATACAAAATAAATCTTTTCAAGGATAATTAATAAACTGAACAAATTCCTAAAAGTAACCATAAGCCCTGACACCAGCTCTGTCAAGAGCCTTAGTAAATCACTCCATCGCAGCTCAGCACAGCTGAGGAGTCAGAACAGTCCCAGTGAGCCAAAACAGCAGTGGAGATGGTGGCTTTAATAGTGCCTGAGCCTCGCCAGCAGGGCATTACGAAGCGCCGAGAGGAGATGATCTAGGACAACAAAGCAGGACAATACAATCAGTTGGGAGCGGTACAACAGGCTGAAACGAGGGGCGGACAACGCCGACGTACCACGTGGAGACTGCGCAACAACGCCAAAGGGCAGGGCAACGCAGCCCCGCGACCCCAGCAGTCCGTCACATTGCAGCAGAAACAGTCATATCACCAAACAGTCGACACGTGAGTGGGAGAGAAAGCAGCAGTGTGCGCCAATGCCCCTTACCCCATGTGCCCCATGTGTCCCCCCTCTTTCAAGACCCCCATTGGCTCCCTGTAGTGGCTCGCATCAAATTCAAGACGATGCTACTGGCCTACAAAGCCGTTAATGGAACTGCCCCTACCTACCTCCAAACATTAGTGAAACACCACGCCCCTGCTCGAGCACTCCGCTCAACTCCCTCAGCTGGTCGACTGGTACCGCCATCACTTCTCTGTTCTGGCACCGCAGTGGAGGAACGAGCTCCCTGCCAATGTCAGGACTGCAGAGTCACTCCCCATCTTACGGAAGACAAGACAAGACCCATTTGTTCAGAGTTCACCTGAACCCTCCATAACCCGACCCTCATGCTTATTTGTTGTACGTCTTAGCACTTTATAATCGCTGTTTGTAACTTAGTCGCACTTAGTCAGAGATATTGTATACTAGCAATGGTTAACCTAGCAATTGAAATGCTTGAAACTTGTTCCGGTGACTGTCTTACTGTATTGGCAGCAATGAAATGTTTCACCTTCTTCTGACAAATGTACTCTTTGTAAGTCGCTTTGGATAAAAGCGTCTGCTAAATGCCCTCAATGTAAGTGTAAATGTCACACCGTGTTAAACCATGTTGTCAAATAGTACTGTGTTACACCATGTTGTTAAATAGTACTGTGTTACACCATGTTGTTAAATAGTACTGTGTGACACCATGTTGTTAAATAGTATTGTGTTAAACCATGTTGTTAAGCAGTACTGTGTTAAACCATGTTGTTAAATAGTACTGTGTTACACCATGTTGTTAAGCAGTACTGTGTTAAACCATGTTGTTAAGCAGTACTGTGTTAAACCATGTTGTTAAGGAGTACTGTGTTAAACCATGTTGTTAAGCAGTACTGTGTTAAACCATGTTGTTAAGCAGTACTGTGTTAAACCATGTTGTTAAGCAGTACTGTGTTAAACCATGTTGTTAAGCAGTACTGTGGTACACCATGTTGTTAAGCAGTACTGTGTTACACCATGTTGTTAAGCAGTACTGTGTTAAACCATGTTGTTAAGCAGTACTGTGTTAAACCATGTTGTTAAGCAGTACTGTGTTAAACCATGTTGTTAAATAGTACTGTGTTAAACCATGTTGTTAAGCAGTACTGTGGTACACCATGTTGTTAAGCAGTACTGTGTTACACCATGTTGTTAAGCAGTACTGTGTTACACCATGTTGTTAAGCAGTACTGTGTTAAACCATGTTGTTAAGCAGTACTGTGTTACACCATGTTGTTAAGCAGTATTGTCATTGTAAAATGTCCTAAAGGAGGACTTACCACGTACTCTCCAACACACAGCATGGCTTTGGGCTTGAGACGCTCCAGGTGTGTGTGATTGGTGTGATTAGAGGGCGGGGCTAAAACTGGAGAAGTTTGTTATTGGCTTCTTCTTCTTCACTCATTTAGAACAGCCTATCACAAGGCAGAGGAGCCTCCTCATGTTAGGTTGTGTCCCAACTGGACCGTAGATGAGAAAAAAAACAAATGAAGCAACCATGTACTAACGGTCATATTTCAGCCTTGATAGCCCGACTAACCACTGCCTTCAAGAGTAAAAGATTTAAAATGAATCATTAAATCGATCTGTTGTGTTGTAGCCTGTTCATAAGAACATAAAGCATTAAGGGGATATATCATGCATTCACCAAAGTCTCTAAAAAGGTCCAAGATGAGGTTACACGTCTTTATTAGAATATCAGAAAGCAACAGACTCAACAGCAAAACACGTCCAATAAATGATGTGACAACACAGAAAACAGTCAGAGAACATGTTTGGAAGGAGGCCTGCAGCCCACGGACCAGTCTGGATGTCCTGCCGGTAGAGTCTAGTCCTTATGGGTGCCCCCCCGGTAGAGTCTAGTCCTTATGGGTGCCCCCCCGGTAGAGTCTAGTCCTTATGGGTGCCCCCCCCCCCCCCCCACTCACACTCCAGAAAACTCCTATCTCTGAGTGGTGATCTACTCATATCTACAATGTAGTACAGTATTATCATTACTGCATCACCCTCAAACCCTCTCACCAAACCGGCAAGGTGTACGTGACATCATCACATCCCTCACCTCTTCAACTTGTTTTTCAGTTTGATAAAGTGTTGGTCTGGAGTCATGGGTGAGGAGGATTACAGTTTTAGGATCTTGTACTGCCGCTTTGATTCAACAGATCACAAGTGAAGCTGTACAAGTGGACCAGTGAACAGCATGTTACTCATTGTTATTATGAACTCTCTTCCCAACATCCTGCATGACTCTGTGAACATCTCTCTACCTGTCCTTTGAGTCTGAAGAGTCAGATTATGGAATGTTATGCAGAGGAACATGTCTGTATGTTTTTCATATTCTCAGATAATCACTAAAACATAACTGTGTCTGGTTCTATCAGTTCTAGGTGGTCTTAGTGTTCATGGTCTATGTGAGCTTGGTGTTCATGATGTAGCTGGTCTCTCGGGGGTCTAGGCGGTCTAGGTAGTCTCATGGGGTTCTAGGTAGTCTCTAGGGAGTCTTGGTGGTGTAGGTAGTCTCTAGGGGGTCTAGGTGGTCTAGGTAGTCTCATGGGGTTCTAGGTAGTCTCTTTGGGGTCTAGGTGGTCTGGTAGTCTCTAGGAGGTCTAGGTGGTGTAGGTAGTCTCTAGGGGGTCTAGGTGGTCTAGGTAGTCTCATGGGACTCTAGGTAGTCTCTTTGGGGTCTAGGTGGTCTGATAGTCTCTAGGGGGTCTAGGTGGTGTAGGTAGTCTCTAGGTGGTCTAGGTAGTCTCATGGGGCTCTAGGTAGTCTCTTTGGGGTCTAGGTGGTCTAGGTAGTCTCTAGGAGGTCTAGGTGGTGTAGGTAGTCTCTAGGGGGTCTAGGTGGTCTAGGTAGTCTCATGGGGCTCTAGGTAGTCTCTTGGGGGTCGAGGTGGTCTAGGTAGTCTCTCGGGGGTCTAGGTGGTCCTGGACTTCAGCTCAGCTATTTTATTTGTCACAAAGTTCCACTTGAAGGCGGCCTCCTCACTGCCTCCGCCCAGCGCCACGTACTTGGAGAAGCCTCCTCCCAATCCTCCACCTCCACCCCCTCCTCCTGCCTCCACATCTGGCGGTACCTCC
Organism: Urophycis tenuis; assembly: GCA_036785325.1. NCBI lineage: Eukaryota > Metazoa > Chordata > Actinopteri > Gadiformes > Phycidae > Urophycis > Urophycis tenuis. The sequence goes on along the minus strand of JAXIVH010000002.1, from coordinate 17,015,214 downwards.
CTGTCCTGGTTCAGCTCCCCTCCCACCTCCTCACCCCCCTCCCCCGGCCCCGCCTCCTTCATGCTGGCGGCGGCCTCCGCCTGCCTCTTGGCCGCCCAGTTGGCTGCAAAGTTGTCCCAGAATGCCGAGCGGCGGTTTGGTCGTGGAGGCTCCTCTGGTCTCACGGCCAGCGGGCTGTGGAGGAGGTGAGAGGAGGGAGGAGAACCAGGAGAGGAGAACCGGTGAAGATGGCTATGGTTAGATTTGAGGTAACAGCATTACAGTAAATCAATGAGAGATATAGAAAATCAACAACAAAACCATAGGTGACCCTATGTCATTAGAACAGTCCTATTCATATTTCATGGGTCAGATTATGATCCTAAAAGTTTGATAAGCCCTTAAATTCTCTCTGGTGTGGTCTAGTTGCAGTTGATCTTTCAAGATGAGAGAATTTATGGATCAAACAAAATGGAGTCATCTGGCTCTCTAATAAGGATAAAGGGGCATTTAGCAGACGCTTTTGTCCAAAGCGACTTACAACCAGTACATTTGTGGGGTTCGACATGTGGACAGTTGGAGGAGGGGGATCGAACCACTGACCCTACGGTTCGTGGACGACCCGCTCTGATCTCTAATCTAACACCTAAACTAACCATCTCTAACCTAATCACTACCCTCCCTGGGGCATCATGGGAGATGTAGTCAGACTCACTGGTCGGGCACCGGGCTCTCTGCCTCTTCTAGAAGCTGGTGTTCATCGTCTTTATTGAACAGAGAAGACATCTTGGTCCAGCCCCGCAGACTTACCCCCTGCATCTATGCACACACACACATACACACATATATATATATATATAAACACACACTTTACTTGTCTTTATGTGTGCATGTATGTGTGTGTGTGTGTGTGTGTGTGTGTGTGTGTGTGTGTGTGTGTGTGTCCTACTCTCTTAGCCATCTGCGCCACGCTGTTTGGGTTCTCCTCGTCCTGACCGGAGATGACATCATTTTGCACCTCCTGTACCTGCAAAGCAACATCCTGTTAACCTGTTGTCTGTCTCCACTGTCTGTCTGTCTCCACTGTCTGTCTGTCTCCACTGTCTGTCTGACTCCACTGTCTGTCTGTCTCCACTGTCTGTCTGTCTCCACTGTCTGTCTGACTCCACTGTCTGTCTGTCTCCACTGTCTGTCTGACTCCACTGTCTGTCTGTCTCCACTGTCTGTCTGACTCCACTGTCTGTCTGTCTCCACTGTCTGTCTGACTCCACTGTCTGTCTGTCTCCACTGTCTGTCTGACTGTCTGACTCCACTGTCTGTCTGTCTCCACTGTCTGTCTGTCTGTCTGACTCCACTGTCTGTCTGTCTCCACTGTCTGTCTGACTGTCTGACTCCACTGTCTGTCTGTCTCCAC
>JAXIVH010000002.1:16986321-17008821 GCA_036785325.1 Urophycis tenuis | reverse complement strand
ATTCTCTATTTCATGAAAATGTATGAGCTTCAGGTAAGAGCACTTGCCCTGGGAACACACACACACACACACACACACCCGTGAACTAATCAGCCAGACTTGGATGTGAGCTGCAGTTCTCAGAAGGGCAGTACATGAGCACAGTGCCTCAGTGTCCCTGGTTCATTATACAGCACCTGTATCCTGAGCCAGGGGTGGAGACAAGAGACAAGAGACACATTGAAACATCAGCCAGTGGCAGAGAAGAGTGTGAGAACAGCTGAGCACACTGCTCTGCCTCTACTCTTCACAACAAAGTGTGTACTAATTGGACCAAAGGACCCGTTGGGCACTGTATGTTAAAAGCCTTTATTGTAAAGAGCAGCGCTAACTAGATTACCATGATTACCATGCTAGCTGAGGATAAGAGAGGACATCTTTGTGGATCCATGACAGCTGACAGTATCATGAGAGAGACAGTCTGGACCATAATCACACAACACACTCAGGAGAGGGGGGGGGGGAGAGAGAGAGAGAGAGAGAGAGAGAGAGAGAGAGAGAGAGAGAGAGAGAGAGAGAGAGAGAGAGAGAGAGAGAGAGAGAGAGAGAGAGAGAGAGAGAGAGGAAAGAGATAGAGAGAGGGAAGGGGAGATGGGAGATGGGGAATGAGGGGGACAGAGGGAGGGAGAGAAGAGAGAGAGAACACTAGAAGCTTCCAGAGGTCGTTCACCCACCAGTGTGGGTAAACACATGTGATATGATGACGATGACGATGATGACTAGATGTTTGTCCTTCTCAGATCTTCCTCGAGGATATGTCAATCCTGAGCAGCTCCCACTATGAAGTGAGTCCCAAAAATGCACCAAGACAACCTCATTCCCTTGTGAGAATCAAACTAATGACTGCCGTGCATTGCTGCCTTGCTCACGGTGTGTGTGTGTGTGGGTTCCCAGGGCAGCGTGGTGCTCCGTGTCGCCCGCCTACCGCTGGTCAGCTCCACCCTACAGTCTGTGACCTCGGCGTACTCTGGGGTCAAACACCGCTTCCCCCTGCTGGGCCTGGTGGGGGGCGTGGCCGAGGTGGGCCTACGGGCTGCCTCAATGGCCGCCCTGAGTCAGATCACACCCCTCCTGCAGAGTCTGGACACCCAGAGTAGGTCCAACACACTCCGCACTCCAACCAGCACACACTCACACACACTCACACACACTCACACTCACACACACTCACACACACTCACACTCACACACACACACACACACACACACACACACACACACTCACACACACACACACACACACTCACACACACACACACACACACACACACACACTCACTCGCACACACACACACTCACACACACACACACACACACACACACACACACACACACACAGACACTCACACACACACTTGTGTCACCATGTTGACGTCTCTCCCTTGTCTTCAGTCGAGGCAGCCAACGAGTATGCGTGTTTAGGTCTGGACCAGCTGGAGAAAAACTTCCCAGTACTGCACCAGTCCTCTGAGGAGGTGAGCACACACCTAGCTTGTGAGTTAGCACTCACCAAGCTATTAAGTTATCACACACATAGCAATTCAGTTAGCACAAACCTAGATGGTCAGTTAGCACACACCTAGCCAAACAGTAGGCTCAAATCTAGCCAGTTAGCAAACAACTGCCAATTTGTTAGCAGACAGGAAGTAAATTGTTTTGTAAAAACAGATAGTCAGCCAATAACTAGTTAGTGAGCACAGGACTAACAAGTCAGCAGACCACTAGCTAGCAAGTTAGCAGACCACTAGCCAGTTGATTAGCAGATAGGTAGCCAGACTTTTAGTAAACACCTAGCCATACAGTTATCAAACAAGTGGTTGGTCAATTAGCTAAGCCCCGCCCCTCTGGTCCAGGTGATGGGTCACCTGAAGGACGCCTTCTTCCTGACGCTGGACGACGTGCAGGTGCGGGCGTTGGAGCAGGTGGAGGGACTCAATGAGCTGCTGTGGTTCCAGTTCCGCGCCCTGCAGAACTCCCAAATGAGCCGCGTGGCGTACTCGGGTCTGGACGAGATCCTGACCCAGCTGGAGGACGCCACCGCCTTCTACCTGCCCCTGCCCCCCACCATGCGTGAGTCCTGCAGCAAGGCACTAATGCTGCCTCAAGGGTTAGGGGTTCTATTCCCTGGAGCACTCACACCGTAGTGCAAGGCACTAACATTGCAACGGGGTTGAGAAGTTCTATTTACATTTACATTGAGGGCATTTAGCAGAAGCTTTTATCCAAAGCGACTTACAAAGAGTACATTTGTCATGAGGTGAAACATTTCATTGCTGCTAATACAGTATGAAAACCAAAACAAGTTTCAAGCATTTCAATTGCTAGGTTAACCATTGCTAGTATACAACATCTCTGACTAAGTGCCCCCCCCCCACTGATCAGCCTGGGTTTGGCATTCATCTGTGATAGCGTTGACTGATAGTTGTCAGTTGCTGTATTGTAGTATCGGTGTAAGTATTGTTGTATTGGTTCTATCCCATGCAAAGTCAGTAGATGGCGCAACTGTGGAGGCCTCCCCTCAGCTGTGTGCTCCTCCAGAAGGCTCTCAGTGTTCCTCCTCCTGCAGGTCTGGAGTGGGAGCGGCGGGTGCAGGAGTACGAGGAGCAGGATGACGGGGAGGAGCCGGGCCTGTGGACCCGCTTCAGGAGCCTGCTGCTGAGCCTCAGCCTGCAGCTCTACCACCGCATGCTGAAGCAGAGGGACGCCCTGCAGCGGCTGCTCCGGAGCCTGGAGGACGGAGCCAACAAGGTGAGGCGACCCTGCATGAACCCTGACCTCTGCAGGGGTCAGACCCTGACCTCTGCAGGGGGTCAGAACCAAACCCTTGCACTGATCAGCCTGGGTTTGGCATTGATCTGTGATAGTGTTGACTGATAGCTGTCAGTTGTTGTATTGTGGTATTGGTGTAAGTATTGTTGTATTGGTTCTTCTCCAGGTGGGTCTGGGTAGTGTCGTGGACTTGATGAGCTTCCTGCTCCATCAGCTGCAGCTCTTCCTGACAGCGCTACTGTTCCAGGCGGAGGCCCTGCGCAGCCTTGCCCTGGAGCAGGTCAAAGTTCAGATGGCCATGCTGGCTGAGCTGAATGTAATCGGGCAGCTCCAGGGTCTACCCTCCAAGGCCCAGGAGGTCCTGGCGGACCTGCAGGAACTGACAATGGTCCTGCTACAGCTCCTTATCAACTCCACCCCCCTATACGCCATGGTGGGTCCAGCCAGGTCCATTTTATTACGATAGCCCTTCATCAATGTTACAGTCATAATGCCCTTCATCACAGTCAGTCTGAGCTCTTCCTCACAGTCATGTTCACAAAAGGCTTCAACACTTGTTCACCTAACTCCAAGTTCTGTAAGGATAGTCAAGAATGTGCGCTCCTCTGCTGAGCACTTTGTTTTTGAGTTAATAGAAATGTATTGGATTGATTGATAAATGCTCCTGTGTGGGCCTCAGCTGCAGCAGCCTAGCGACCAGGACGTGGAGGACTTCCTGAACCAGGAGAGGTTCACCACGGAGATCGCTCAGCGCCGGGACTCCAGCAGCAGCTTGTTCCTCAAGGCCATGGATGGCCGGCCGCGCCGTCGCAAGAGCCTGTACTCGCGTGCGCGTCAGGGCTCGGGCAGCGCCGGCAGCCCCCAGGGGTCCGGCCAGGCCAGTGGGGGGGACCCGGAGCCTGAGTGTCCTCCCATCACCCCCCAGCGCCGGCCGTCTGCCACGGAGCTGCTGCTCAGCCCCATCTTACAGTTTGTGTCCCAGAGCCAGAAAGCCTTCGAGTACCTGAGCCCCACGCCCGCCGGCGATGAAGACGACGCCCGCCTCATGGCCGAGATCGCTGAGGATTGAGGAGCCCGCCGCTGCGTTGCCCCCTACCTCATCAGCAGGAGGTGCAAGTGCTGGGAGGGGACCATAAGGAGGAGGAGAGCAAGGAGGTCATGCCCCAGATGGTCTCGGTGTGTGCCTACACTTTCGTCCACCGAGCTACTGGTCAATTAGTTTAGAAACCAAACAAGGCCGCGGTGCCCCAGTGTTGTCCAGGGTGAAGACAAAGACCTCCAGGGCTTTCAATACTGGAGTTTCTTTCATACGCAATTCAGACGCTCGCCATTTGAACCCTTGTATACTGTATGCCTGAATATATCTATGCACCTTGGTTTTCAATAATTATAGGAATTATACTCTGCGTTACAGTTCACTCCTGTATGTCGCCTAACTAGGGAGTACTGGTGCAGTCAGGCTCTGGTCATTTGGTTTGTCTCCATCAGCAGCAGTAGGTGGATGCTTTGGTGAGGGTGGATGAAGAAAGGAGGTGAACTCACAGCTGTCGCTGCCCAACCAACTGTGGCTTGTTTCAGAGTGCTTTCAAATAAAATCACAATAATAACCCTTTCAATGTTTTACTGACTTCAAATAAATAGTTTTTTCCCAGAGTTAATGTGTTCTACTCACAGCATAGACTTTGAAAAGCACAGTTACTGTACATGGAATGTCAAATGGCCCAAATCTAGACTTCACTTTCAGATGTCCATAATGTGCCTGTGAATGTGGAGATGAGAAGTTTGGAGTCTTTTGGCGTTCCATCATCCATCCTCAATCAAATGTCCAGGCCAATATTTATATTAAATACACATTCAGCATTAAACCTTGGGTCTCAGTTGGTCGCACCTAACTCTGAGTCCTCTTGTCTGTGACTCCCACACTGTCTCATTCCAGCACCCCTCCTTCATAATTTATTTCCATCTTATGGAGGTCGCTGTAATCAGAACCTAAGAGATGACCTTACATCTTCATCACCATGGCGACGACCGCTTTAGGGTAACAGCCAGGTACAGGAATACTGGTGAACCTGCACTGTACTTATTACCTAGGTAACAGCCAGGTACAGGAATACTGGTGAACCTGCACTGTACTTATTACCTAGGTAACAGCCAGGTACAGGAATACTGGTGAACCTGCACTGTACTTATGGTGCTTTGCTCACATACACTACTGAGCTCCACCTCATTACTGAGACTGAGGCTGGAAATGAAAGACTCCTAACACCGAAGACGAAAGAGTGGTACGCAGCGCGCTATGTAGCCCTGTCCTCAGGAAGAGTTAGACTTTACCAAATGATCGTAGGCCTTCATCCTATGATGCACATCATTAATTGATGTCCATGTGAACCAAAAAAAATAGATAGAAATATATAACAAACTTTTTAGATGTGTCATTTCTTCAAGGTCTTAGAGAGTGGTATTTGGGGGACATGATTTGCTTGTTGATTTGGATACACTTATACAGCATGCAGGTGAGTCCTGGTTTCACTCATCCAAGTGGATGACCACAAACTAAAACATCTACACTAATTCTAAGCCTCAAGGTCAACATTTTTAATTGAAATGCAGCCTGGTGCTTTACTGCCACATGCTGGGCGTAGACAGCCACTGCCATTACCATATGAGCGGGCAGGCGCGTCGTTAGACCTGGGCCTTCGAGGCCATAGCCATAACCCTGCCCCGACGTGAGTCAGACATGATGATCGGTCTTTCCTTTCCTTCTCTAATTAGGTTCAAATTGCATGTTCATTCCACGTCTTAAAATGACTAACTTCTGGGCTACAGCCCAGGATATTTTCACTCAGTGTTCCCAACTCCTCAGTGATAAAGGTACCTAAAGGCGCTCCTCAAAGTCGCTAAATGACTAATGGCATGACTGAACCCTCCTCCTTTACCCGGGCTTGGGATCGGCAGACGTCAGTTAAGATGCACTGGCAGTTACCTTTTTGTTGTTGTTTTTTGCGTTTTTGTGGTTTTTGTGGATTTTGTATTGGGGTGTGGCTCTATCACACATTTCAGCTTATCACTGAAACTAGAGCTGTCTGCGGTCTGTAGTCGCTTTTTTTAAATAGAGTCGCCTGGGGCGTCTGAAATCTCGCTAAATATAGCGAGGAGGTCGCTAAGTTGGCAACACTGTTTTCAATTGCCAGCGACGGCCTGTGAGTGGGGCTGCAGCTCATCGTATTAAAACCCCACCCTGTCATCTTGGGGAGACCTGGCTCACAGAAAAGAGGATGTTGCTGAGGGTGTGACTGCCATGTGTCTCGGCCACAGGACTGCAGTCATGGTCCCAGTAGGAGGCTTGCATGTAAAACAGAGAACCATACTTGTTTGAGGGACATTTCATATCTTTGGTGTACTTCATATCTTATAGTCACAACCCAACGGTTAGTTTCAAGCATCTTTAAAGGTCATGGCTGCCAGAGTGTTCACTGAGCCCGCTCTGTGGAATTAACACTGTGCTGTCAACAAAGTGTCCCCTCAATAAAAAAAAGCATCAGGACCAGTCCGAGCGGCATGAGGAGGCTCTTCACAGGGTGGTCCTGAGAACCTCAATATATTGGTGGCACAAAACTATGTGTTTGTTTCCACACTTATTTCAGTCTCATAACACTGACAAGATAATGAGACAAGATAATGATGATATGGGAAATGATTTCCCACAGTTGGTGGCTTGCTGGGCGGATTTAGAGCAAACTCAGGGTTCCTCATACACATACCAACCCTGTGCCTGGTACCAGCAACCACTGCCCATACCAGCAGATAGTATCCATGGAAGCCAAACTGAACCCCACAAGGAGTTCACCAACGCCCATTGGATGAGTCAGACAGCCTCAGCTCAGAGGAGCCAATCAGGAAAGGTTTTGCCTTTAAGGTGGGGCTCAGAGAAACTAAACAATGTGCACACACCATTAAATATTTGTTTTTCGTGGACTTCTGAATGACCCCAGGTTTGAATGAACCTGTTTCGTATGGTCTAAACAGCCTCCTTTTTGCATCTGAATTGGAATGGTGAAGTCTAGCCCCTCTCCGTCTGGACTCTGGTTCCCCCCTGGTTCCCCCCTGGTTCCCCCCTGGTTCTATTGCACAAGCCGCCCTCCTGGGTCTGCTGGTACCGAGGGGCTACCATGCCACGGCAGAGCTCGACCCAGAAGCATTTCAGTGGTGTTGGAAGCATGCTGCGCTTCTTTCTCTCAAGCTCCTCCATGCTAACGCTACCATGCTCCTCCGTGCTAACGCTACCATGCTCCTCCATGCTAACGCTACCATGCTCCTCCGTGCTAACGCTACCATGCTCCTCCATGCTAACGCTACCATGCTCCTCCGTGCTAACGCTACCATGCTCCTCCGTGCTAACGCTACCATGCTCCTCCGTGCTAACACTACAAGCCGAGCTTCTGCCATCCACAAACAGTGCAGATATGCTGGCTCTTTCCACCATCGCTTGTGATTGGGGATTGTTTACGCAACCTAGCCTAATCTAACCTACCCTAACCTCATCTAACTTAACTTAACCTAACTTACCCTAACCTAACCTAACCTAACCTACCCTGACCTAACCTAACCTAACCTACCCTAACCAACCCTAACCTAACCTAACCTGAGAACTCACTTTTCTAGTGTCTGATGTTTCACAGGACCGACGCATGGTGTAACCACTGGCCCTCAAGTTGACTCACCTGTCCATGTGTTACAGGTGTGACTGTACCTGAAGTGCCAGAGGGGTATGGGGAACAGAGGGCTCTGTATGACATCAGAACTCGGGCTAGTGCCTAGTTTCTAAAGTAGAACCATATATGGACATGTTTGTGGAACCACAAGCAGACTGAGGGTTCTGCTTTGATATGTGGTTTTGTGTGACCTACTTTGGATAACTACATATTGTAATATTCTTACTGCCATTATAATAATCATATATCTGTTTATACTCTATTCTTCAGTCTGGAAGTGCTCCTTTCACTGTGTTCTGGTATAACATCTCACTAATGTCCTTGTTATGTGTAGGGTTTACAATGTGGTATCCATTAAAATAACTCATTGTGGATATATTAAGGGATTGTGAAGGACGAGTGCAGTATAAGTAAGTATATTTAGCCTCCAGGCTGACCTCATGGTGCTTGTCAGACATGGCAGTATATTATATATAAGTCACCTATTGTTTGACGTTCATAGGACAGGCCGTGTGACTCATCCAACGGTGTTGGTGGAAGCCGTCCTTCCACGGTTCAGTTTGGTTTCCATGGATACTATCTTTTGCTAAGGGCAGTGGTTCCTGGTGCCAGGCACGGGTCCTCCTTGTATGTGTATGAGGGAGATGTTTATGAGACAAGTACCATCTAGTAACCACTGGTTTCACAAAAACATGAAACTTGGGTATTAACCTCTGAGCTGAGTTGTGGCGCGATGTAGGGATGGCATGCAGCTCAGTGTGTTGACACCTGCTCTCAGTAACGTGTCTGCATGTCTCCATGTCTCCATGTTTCCATGTCTCCATGTCTCCATGTCTCCATGTCTGCATGTCTCCATGTCTCCATGTCTGCATGTCTCCATGTCTGCATGTCTCCATGTCTGCATGTCTCCATGTCTCCATGTCTGCATGTCTCCATGTCTGCATGTCTCTCACCAGAGCTCAGGGGCTCCACAGGCTTTTGTGAGGTACAACGTTTGGACATGGGGCATTGAAATGCTGTGCAAGGTGGACCACACTGCAGACTACCATGTGTAGGTGGACCACACTGCAGACTACCATGTGTAGGTGGACCACACTGCAGACTACCATGTGTAGGTGGACCACACTGCAGACTACCGTGTGTAGGTGGACCACACTGCAGACTACCGTGTGTAGGTGGACCACACTGCAGACTACCGTGTGTAGGTGGACCACACTGCAGACTACCGTGTGTAGGTGGACCACACTGCAGACTATGTAGGTGGACCACACTGCAGACTATGTAGGTGGACCACACTGCAGACTATGTAGGTGGACCACACTGCAGACTACCATGTGTAGGTGGACCACACTGCAGACTACCGTGTGTAGGTGGACCACACTGCAGACTACCGTGTGTAGGTGGACCACACTGCAGACTACCGTGTGTAGGTGGACCACACTGCAGACTACCGTGTGTAGGTGGACCACACTGCAGACTACCGTGTGTAGGTGGACCACACTGCAGACTATGTAGGTGGACCACACTGCAGACTATGTAGGTGGACCACACTGCAGACTACCATGTGTAGGTGGACCACACTGCAGACTACCGTGTGTAGGTGGACCACACTGCATACTACCGTGTGTAGGTGGACCACACTGCATACTACCGTGTGTAGGTGGACCACACTGCAGACTACCGTGTGTAGGTGGACCACACTGCAGACTACCGTAGGCTACTGTAGGTTCCTCGGGTTCACTCATAGGGGTATCAAACACGACAGGCACTGCCCACCACTGTGGAGTCACAAACTCAACTCCTCCACATTGTCCTCACAGTTACCATCATGTTTCTTAATACAATATTTTCTTGTGGTTTAACTTTTTTTTTTACCTTTATTTCACCAGTCTAGGCAGTTAAGAACAGATTCTTATTTACAATGCCGGCCGGCAGCAGTGGGCTGCTATGTTCAGCAGCCCGGGAAGCAAGTTGGGGTTCAGTGTCCTGCTCAAGGACACTTCAACATGCAGACAGTTTTTTTGGAAGTGGGGATTGAGGGGATCAAACCGCTGACCCTACGGTTAGTGGATGACCCGCTCTGTCCACCCGCTCTACCCACACTGAGCTACTGCCACCCCACATTTCAGTTCTACCAATAAATAGATCATGGAATTATAAATGTTCAAATATAATACATAAATGCATCCATACAAAACGTTCATTCCTACATACCAACACCAGCAGGTGGTGCTGGATGGTCAGGACTGATTTAGAAGAAGAATTTAGAAAAAAGATTGGAATCCAGTCTTCTGGAGGAACTTCTGGAGGAAAACGTAGCTCACCATTGTAACAGTTTCATGACACTCCCCTTTTCAAATCAACACAATGAGGTCCTCTTTGCAAAATATGAACAGATTTATTATCAGTGATCCCACCGTGACACAACACAGACAATATCAGACGCCCTCAGCAGTCTGTGATTCATCTTCACTCAGTCACCGCGTTCACTCAGTCACACGTCCAGCATCTGCTCCGGGTTCCAGTCAGGGCGCCGGTCTTTGGGTGAGACGGCCATGCCCGGACCAGGCCCCACCCACCGCGTGGGCAGGAAGGGGCGGGGCCTCAGCAGACGCTGCAGCCACAGCGCGCAGACTTCTCGTTGATACCCAGGGAGAACTGGTCTGACGCCTGCTTCTGGACCAGCGTCCAGAAGTTGCTGAACGTGATGTCCTGTCCCTCCTCCACGCCCATCTGCTTCAAGAGCTTCTGGAGCCCCCCATCCTCCCCCACAGTCTGCACACACACACACACACACACAGGTGAGCTGGGGGCTGGAGGAGCGGCATCGCGGTATGTTATTGATCCTCAGCCCTGAGGATCAATAGAACTGGTCAGCCGGTGGCCGCAGGCTGCAGTGGCTGTTGGTCTGGAGCCTGACGACACAGAAGACTGAGGAGGACTTCAGGGTCAGCCTTCTGCCACTCTCTGTACAACAACTTGATTGTGTGATCTAAAAACATCAGTTTGGCTGGCTCAAAGTTAAAAAGACGTGGCAGACACTGCAGTGAAGATCTCAAACACTAGATGGCACTATTATTCCATTTTATTTTACTTTGGTTGTCAGTGTTGCAGTAATGGGATAGATCAATGTTGTAGGTGTGATCTTAGGGTTTCCTACCCTGACCTACTCTTTAGTGACATGTATCTGATTCACAGAATGTCAATTTGAAAAGAAGCATCTGCTAAATAGTAGGTAGTGAGGAGGTAAGGACCAGTAGATGAGGAGTTAGGACCAGTGGGAGAGGAGTTAGGACCAGTAGATGAGGAGGTAAGGACCAGTGGGAGAGGAGTTAGGACCAGTAGGTGAGGAGGGATGACCAGTAGGTGAGGAGGTAGGACCAGTAGGAGAGGAGTTAGGACCAGTAGGTGAGGAGTTAGGACCAGTAGGCAAGAAGGTAAGGACCAGTAGGTGAGGAGGTAGGACCAGTGGGTGAGGAGGTAAGGACCAGTGGGAGAGGAGTTAGGACCAGTAGGTGAGGAGGGATGACCAGTAGGTGAGGAGGTAGGACCAGTAGGTGAGGAGGTAGGACCAGTAGGAGAGGAGTTAGGACCAGTAGGTGAGGAGTTAGGACCAGTAGGCAAGAAGGTAAGGACCAGTAGGTGAGGAGGTAGGACCAGTGGGTGAGGAGGTAAGGACCAGTGGGAGAGGAGTTAGGACCAGTAGGTGAGGAGGGAGGATGTGTGGAGTTATCGTGAGTAGGAGCTGGAGGTGTGAAGGTAGGTGTACTGTACCTTGGCCAGCGTGGGCAGCTGAGTGGAGACCAGTGTTTGGAACTCTGCGCTGTTCAGCATGTTGCTGCCATTCTTGGACTCTGAGTAGAATCCTGAGACCAGGGTGTTGAGGGCCAGCTCAAGCTCTGAGTACTGACCCAGCACAGACATTACAACTCCTACAACACACTCATCACAGCCACAGACCACTGCCCCAAAACAAGCAACACAGCTTGGGCCAAGAAGTACTGCATGTCTGCATGGCCCTGTCCACATGCTAGTGTTTCTTTGTAGACTTTAATATTGACTTAGTATTGATTCTATCCACCCTACAGGACCCTACTGGAGCAGCCAAAGCAGTGCCCCACTACGGAAAACACAGACTAAGACTTACAGACTCAGACACACAGACTAAGACTCACAGACACACAGACTCAGACTCACAGACTAAGACTCACAGACTCACTGGTTGTAGCAGCAGAAACATTCTGACTTCACATGTTGCCCTTCCATAAGTTATTTGTACTTACAGAGTAGTAATTAAATAAGTAATACATCCCATCCATCAGAATGTAAGCTTCAATATTAGTAGAAGCCTATGAAATTAAAGAAGGTATCAGTGTTTCTATTTTATTCTTTTACTAATAGAATGAATAATGTTGTTATCATGTTTTCCTGGGTTGGATTGTTCTTTCTGCCAGCGTTGAATGTACCTGGAGATCTTCAGATGGATGTGATCTTGTGGTTCCTAGTGGTGCTTTAGAGTGCTCAGTAAGAGGTGGGTGGTCACACTGCACACTGTAATACAGTCCAGATAACCAGTGGACAGCCACAGAACAGTGTAGTCACTGTTGACTTAGTGGGAGGAGGCCTGCGGTCAGGTGACCTGGACCACACCTGTGTGGTCTGAGGCTATTGGCCAACCACAGGACAGTGATCACCTGCTTTACACCAGCAGACAACGTTTGTTACACATTATGTGATGGCCATGTCTGCTTTATGAGTGCCGAGGACCGTTATCAACCAACAATGTAACAAACAAGTTCACCAGTAGCAATTGAAATGCTTGAAACTTGTTCTGGTGACTTTCTTACTGTATTAACAGCTATTAAACGTTTCACCTTCTTATGACAAATGTACACATTGTAAGTCGCTTTGGATAAAAGCATCTGCAACATGCCCTAAATGTAGATGTAAATGTAGAAACCAGAGGTTGGACTGGGCAGCTCCCAGGGACCAGCTGTTGGTACAGCCAAATGCTTTTCTTTTTGTGAAAGGAATGAACGTTATAAAGTTAAACATTAATAAACTAGATTAGATGTATCCATGGGCGTCAGCCAAAGCTTTCAAATCTGAGGTTCTACTGCGCAAACGAAATGGCGTTAAGAGTCCTGAAGATGGACTAAAGTGTCCTGAAGATTGATTCGTTTGTTGGCAACGTTCAAAATCTGAACGACAGTCCTGTCATCCAGACAGAGACAGGCGACCGGTCTCACGTTCCTCAACAGTCTCACCGAGCAGCCCAGTCTCCCCCACACCGCGATCAGTGCTCTGCCTTCACTGCGATACGTTTCTCAACATGTTCCTCAAAGCACCAGACACGTTTTAAGACATCTCTTGGTTGAAATCAGTTTAACTTATCTTAACTTCATTTGTAACTCCAGACCACTTCCCCTCCATGCGCATTGAGCCGACATCCACAACTTCACCCGAGCGGTCCCAGACTGGGAGGACAGTGTGTCTCCACTGACTTTTCAAACCAACACCCAAGGATAAAGCGCACTATTCAACTATAAACTATAAAACGATACAACTAGTAACGTACCTCAATTGCCATTCTCCTGGTTGACGTCAGTGGAGCCGCTGTACCAGTGTTCCTCCCCCGCCGTGCCTCCTTTTTAAGGCTGCTCGCACCGCGCATGACGTCAAGATGACCCTCCTCCCCTCCCTCTAACAGACGTTCGAGGAGCTGTGTATTCTGCCCCCAGGGACCACACACACACACACACACACACACACACACACACACACACACACACACACACACACACACACACACACACACACACACACATTAACCAAACAGGTTACAGGGCAGTATTTATTGAAAGTACTATCCTCACATGTTTCTGATCTCCATGTTGGACATGCCACGCCTTTCCTCACCTGCCAAACCACCAGTTCTTCATGCAATGCACAATCTTTTCTATTCAATTTTCTGTTCCTCATTACATGTCCATGTAGCGTACTGCAGACTGTACTCTCACAACAATCAACAAAGCAAACTGCACACAATGGCTGAGTCCCCCAAGCCTCCGACAGTGAACGACCAGACGGGTGGGTCGGTCCCCCAAACACAGTTAACGGGTGGGTCGGTCCACCCAACACAGTGAACGGGTGGGTCGGTCCCCCCAACACAGTGAACGGGTGGGTCGGTCCCCCCAACACAGTGAACGGGTGGGTCGGTCCCCCCAACACAGTGAACGGGTGGGTCGGTCCACCCAACACAGTGAACGGGTGGGTCGGTCCCCCCAACACAGTGAACGGGTGGGTCGGTCCACCCAACACAGTGAACAGTGAACGGGTGGGTCGGTCCACCCAACACAGTGAACGGGTGGGTCGGTCCCCCCAACACAGTGAACGGGTGGGTCGGTCCACCCAACACAGTGAACGGGTGGGTCGGTCCCCCCAACACAGTGAACGGGTGGGTCGGTCCACCCAACACAGTGAGCGGGTGGGTCGGTCCACCCAACACAGTGAACGGGTGGGTCGGTCCACCCAACACAGTGAACGGGTGGGTCGGTCCACCCAACACAGTGAACGGGTGGGTCGTCCCCCCAACACAGTGAACGGGTGGGTCGGTCCACCCAACACAGTGAACGGGTGGGTCGTCCCCCCAACACAGTGAACGGGTGGGTCGTCCCCCCAACACAGTGAACGGGTGGGTCGGTCCCCCCAACACAGTGAACGGGTGGGTCGGTCCCCCCAACACAGTGAACGGGTGGGTCGGTCCACCCAACACAGTGAACAGGTGGGTCGGTCCCCCCAACACAGTGAACAGTGAACGGGTGGGTCGGTCCCCCCAACACAGTGAACGGGTGGGTCGTCCCCCCAACACAGTGAACGGGTGGGTCGGTCCACCCAACACAGTGAACGGGTGGGTCGGTCCACCCAACACAGTGAACAGTGAACAGGTGGGTCGGTCCCCCCAACACAGTGAACGGGTGGGTCGTCCCCCCAACACAGTGAACGGGTGGGTCGGTCCACCCAACACAGTGAACGGGTGGGTCGTCCCCCCAACACAGTGAACGGGTGGGTCGGTCCCCCCAACACAGTGAACGGGTGGGTCGGTCCATCCAACACAGTGAACGGGTGGGTCGGTCCACCCAACACAGTGAACGGGTGGGTCGGTCCCCCCAACACAGTGAACGGGTGGGTCGGTCCCCCCAACACAGTGAACGGGTGGGTCGGTCCACCCAACACAGTGAACGGGTGGGTCGGTCCACCCAACACAGTGAACGGGTGGGTCGGTCCACCCAACACAGTGAACAGTGAACAGGTGGGTCGGTCCCCCCAACACAGTGAACGGGTGGGTCGTCCCCCCAACACAGTGAACGGGTGGGTCGGTCCACCCAACACAGTGAACGGGTGGGTCGTCCCCCCAACACAGTGAACGGGTGGGTCGGTCCCCCCAACACAGTGAACGGGTGGGTCAGTCCACCCAACAGACCCCGCCTCCAGGGGTTCACTCTGAGGAGGGCCATATTGTAGGCAGCCAGGTGGGAGTGCAGAGCATTGGCCTGGAGCTCTGGGTGGGCACAGACCTGGGCTGGGGGTCTGGCTCCCGCTGCTGGACCTGGGCCAACTCATGGTGGTACCAGGGCTCTTTCTCCCAAACCTTTATAGATCCATTCAGCCATTAGTCTCCGGGAGCTGAACTGGAGACGTCCCGATGACGTGGACAGACCAGAGAGGACGTCCCACGAACCTGAGCATGGAGGGACGAGCTGCCTGGGCAATGGAACCCTGGTTCATAACACGGTGGTCACATGACGTGGTCACATGACTGGGTCATTGTTGAGCTCCAAATCAAAGACCACCGCTATTTGATTCTTTTGGCATCATGAAAAACCAGTCCAGGAGAACTGGTTCTGTGTGGAGAATCTCTCAGCTGGAGAACGTCTTCATGACACAAACACTTGTGGACTGAACGCTGTGGTGTTATCAATGATGAGTGATGTGTGTGTGTGTGTGTGTGTTTGTGTGTGTGTGTGTGTGTGTGTGTGTGTGTGTGTGTGTGTGTGTGTGTGTGTGTGTTTGTGTGTGTGTGTGTGTGTGTGTGTGTGTGTGTGTGTGTGTGTGTGTGTGTGTGTGTGTGTGTGTGTGTGTGTGTTGGTGGTACACAACATCATGAGCTTAATGAAGAAACCACCCAGGTCAGCGCGTCTGTGGGCTGAGAATATTTTATGACTTGGTTTGGACCAGTGGGTTCTGCATCTCTCCATCAGACCAGGGGGTTCTGGTCTGGAGGGGCTCAACACTGTGGCCCTGGTGTGGAGTCCGAGGCAGCAGAGTGGAAGGAGAGGTCACTGGCAGACTGGTTCTGACTGGCTCTGTCTGGATCTCTGGGGGGTGGGGGACAGACAGATGATAACGGATCAATAGCCGATCAATAGACATAGCTAGTTTGATTGATAGATATGGATGGAAACGGGATAGGTAGACAGACAGGTAGACATGTATATGTAAACAACAAGAGCAACGGTTAACCTGGCAATTGGAATGTTTAAAACCTGTTCTGGTGACTTTCTTACTGTATTAACAGCAATGAAGTCTTTCACGTTCTTCTAACAAATGTACTTATTGTAAGCTAAATGTAAATGTAGACATATGTGGAGAGATCGGTAGGTCGGTAGCTAGATAGGTCTGTAGCTCAGTAGGTCGGTAGGTAGATAGGTCTGTAGCTAGGTAGGTCGGTAGGTAGATAGGTCTGTAGCTCAGTAGGTTGGTAGGTAGATAGGTCTGTAGCTAGGTAGGTAGGTAGGTAGATAGGTCTGTAGCTAGGTAGGTAGGTAGGTAGATAGGTCTGTAGCTAGGTAGGTAGGTAGGTCTGTAGCTAGGTAGGTAGGTAGGTAGATAGGTCTGTAGCTAGGTAGGTCGGTAGGTAGATAGGTCTGTAGCTAGGTAGGTAGATAGGTCTGTAGCTAGGTTGGTAGGTAGGTAGATAGGTCTGTAGCTAGGTAGGTCGGTAGGTTGATAGGTCTGTAGCTAGGTAGGTCGGTAGGTAGATAGGTCTGTAGCTAGGTAGGTCGGTAGGTAGATAGGTCTGTAGCTAGGTAGGTAAGTAGGTAGATAGGTCTGTAGCTAGGTAGGTAGGTAGGTAGATAGGTCTGTAGGTAGGTAGGTCGGTAGGTAGATAGGTCTGTAGCTAGGTAGGTAGGTAGGTAGATAGGTCTGTAGCTAGGTAGGTCGGTAGGTAGATAGGTCTGTAGCTAGGTAGGTAGGTAGGTAGATAGGTCTGTAGGTAGGTAGGTCGGTAGGTAGATAGGTCTGTAGCTAGGTAGGTCGGTAGGTAGATAGGTCTGTAGCTAGGTAGGTAAGTAGGTAGATAGGTCTGTAGCTAGGTAGGTAGGTAGGTAGATAGGTCTGTAGGTAGGTAGGTAGGTAGATAGGTCTGTAGCTAGGTAGGTAGGTAGGTTGATAGGAAGCTACATACCTGCTCTGGGCAGGCATGCTGGTGACACTACAGCTGCCGTCAGAAGACCCAGAACAAGCCGTCATGGAGGGTTTTGTCTCCATGGTGACACCAGGGTCTGACGTCATCCTCAGCTCCCAGTACTCCTCATCACTGGAGTCTCTGTCACCACAAGCCAGTTGAAATCAGTTCAAACCAGAAACCCATTCATCTACTGACCATCCAGGAGACCAGCCACTGCACTCCCACTGGCAGATGTTTGAGTTCAGGGTGTGTTTAAGGAACTCATCATAACATGTATTAGCTTTTGAACAATCGGTTTGAGGGTTTAAGGACACCAGGGAACATGTTGACTCACAAAGTGAGTGAGGGGCCCTGTAGGCCTTCAACTCTGACACAAACAACTGAAACTCCCTCACACACAGTTGTTATTCTTCATGTTGTTCAGTGGTGTGTGTGGCAGGTTGAATCCTGGCCTACACGGCCCCTGACAACAGTGGTGGGGCCATGACTCATGTTCCACTTCCATGGTATTCTGTTCTAGAATACCAGTATTCTGCCAGTCTACTATTCTACTTGGTTCTATTTGATCCTCTCTGTCCTGTCCTGGTCTATGTAACAAGTAGAGCATAGCTTGGAGGTTTGGTTTCCAAGCATACCTTTCCTCCTCCTGGTCCTGCAGGGAGGTCAGAGGTGGTGAACACAACACACAGATGTTTCCTAGTGTCTGGGAGCAGCTCTGGCAGTACTGAGCTGGAAAAAATACCCCAGTCTCAATGTTTCACAAAGTACTGGACAGGAATACACTCTATCCTCTTTGATTGAAATGTAGAAATCAGAAGATGAAGGTTAATTCAACAATCTTCATACGAATGATACTTTCAAAATGATGGTGAGTTGCTGAATTTAACAGACACAAACCAAAGAGACTTCATTTGGAAAACAGCTGCAGTGAATTCAGTCATGTCATCTCAGAGCAGGGGTGGTTAGCCTGCAGGTTGGAAGTGGACTTTTCAAATCGAACACAGAGCCTTGTGGCTCACGCCGTACCACCATTACCACGTCGTACCACCAAACCATTACCACGTCGTACCACCATTACCACGTCGTACCACCACACCATTACCACGTCGTACCACCATTACCACGTCGTACCACCAAACCATTACCACGTCGTACCACAAAACCATTACCACGTCGTACCACCAAACCATTACCACGTCGTACCACCAAACCATTACCACGTCTTCCCACCAAACCATTACCACGTCGTACCACCACACCATTACCACGTCTTACCACCAAACCATTACCACGTCGTACCACCAAACCATTACCACGTCGTACCACCAAACCATTACCACGTCGTACCACCAAATCATTACCACGTCGTACCACCAAACCATTACCACGTCGTACCACCATTACCACGTCGTACCACCATTACCACGTCGTACCACCAAACCATTACCACGTCGTACCACCAAAGCATTACCAAGTCGTACCACCAAACCATTACCACGTCGTACCACCATTACCACGTCGTACCACCAAACCATTACCACGTCGTACCACCATTACCACGTCGTACCACCAAACCATTACCACGTCGTACCACCAAAGCATTACCAAGTCGTACCACCAAACCATTACCACGTCGTACCACCATTACCACGTCGTACCACCAAACCATTACCACGTCGTACCACCATTACCACGTCGTACCACCAAACCATTACCACGTCGTACCACCATTACCACATCGTACCACCAAACCATTACCACGTCGTACCACCATTACCACGTCGTACCACCAAACCATTACCACGTCTTACCACCAAACCATTACCACGTCGTACCACCAAACCATTACCACGTCGTACCACCAAACCATTACCACGTCGTACCACCAAACCATAACCATGTTGCCATATGTGGACATCACAAGCAGCTCTCAGGGATCTGATGTCATAATCCACCACTCATCTACCTTTGCATTGCAGTATGGGACAGCTGACCATGCCAGAGGCTGCCCCTTTCTCCAGACAGGTGAGACAGGGCACCTCAGAGCCCCCCAGCATCCTGGACAGGTGGGACGCACCTGGTACACTGGGAGAGACCCAACATGCTGGTCCAATCAGAGGTGAGCGCTTTTAAAAAGTGCTATTTAGATTAACCATGGGTATGAAAGCAGCCGGACAGTGGAGGGTGTGTTACCAGAGTACAAAGGAGAGGAGCTTCTCCTCGCCACCTCCTCGTCTGATGTCTGTTGCCCTGGTTACCGAGCTCCGCAGAGCATTTCCCAGAATCCTCCTCTGGTCCAGGATGTGAGTGTGGAGGAAATGAATCCGCTCCTGTACACACACAGGAGGACACATCTGTTTGATACGACTATGAATGTGTGATTGATACTACTATGAGTGTGTGATTGTTACTGCTATGAGTGTGTGATTGTTACTGCTATGAGTGTGTGATTGATACTACTATGAGTGTGTGATTGTTATGACTATGAGTGTGTGATTGATACTACTATGAGTGTGTGATTGATACTACTATGAATGTGTGATTGATACTACTATGAGTGTGTGATTGATACTACTATGAGTGTGTGATTGTTATGACTATGAGCGTGTGATTGATACTACTATGAGTGTGTGATTGATACTACTATGAGTGTGTGATTGATACTACTATGAGTGTGTGATTGTTATGACTATGAGCGTGTGATTGATACTACTATGAGTGTGTGATTGATACTACTATGAGTGTGTGATTGATACTACTATGGGTGTGTGATTTATACTACTATGAGTGTGTGATTGATACTACTATGAGTGTGTGATTGATACTACTATGAGTGTGTGATTGATACTACTATGAGTGTGTGATTGATACTACTATGAGTGTGTGATTGATACTACTATGAGTCTGTGATTTATACTACTATGAGTGTTCGATTGATACTACTATGAGTGTGTGATTGATACTAGTATGAGTGTGTGATTGATACTACTATGAGTGTGTGATTGATACTACTATGAGTGTGTGATTGATACTAGTATGAGTGTGTGATTGATACTACTATGAGTGTGTGATTGATACTACTATGAGTGTGTGATTTATACTACTATGAGTGTGTGATTGATACTACTATGAGTGTGTGATTGATACTACTATGAGTGTGTGATTGATACTACTATGAGTGTGTGATTGATACTACTATGAGTGTGTGATTGATACTACTATGAGTGTGTGATTGATACTAGTATGAGTGTGTGATTGATACTACTATGAGTGTGTGATTGATACTAATATGAGTGTGTGATTGATACTACTATGAGTGTGTGATTGATACTACTATGAGTGTGTGATTGATACTACTATGAGTGTGTGATTGATACTAGTATGAGTGTGTGATTGATACTACTATGAGTGTGTGATTGATACTAGTATGAGTGTGTGATTGATACTACTATGAGTGTGTGATTGATACTAATATGAGTGTGTGATTGATACTACTATGAGTGTGTGATTGATACTACTATGAGTGTGTGATTGATACTACTATGAGTGTGTGATTGATACTACTATGAGTGTGTGATTGATACTACTATGGGTGTGAGGTGGATGGGGTTGAACCCTCTGTGTAGAAGCAGAAGATCAACCTTCAAAATGAGGGTAAGGAACACCATTTGTATGTCAGCCTTAACAGACATGCTGTGTTAGCCTCTACAGCTATGGTAAATTAGCTTTTACAACTAGACTATGATAGCCATTACACCCATTAGCATTCCCCCCCGGATGTCGTTGCAGCCTGTGGCAGCCTGAAGGGACGCAGCCCAATCACAGGGGTCTCAGAGCAGACATGTCAGGACTCAGCGCCCCACATAGTTTCCATTCTCAGAATGGTTGGGATGCCACTCTGCACTCTGACCCCTCACCTATAGCTCTACCCTGCCGAGGGCCCCTTGAGCAACACGTGCCCATTGTCTTGTCCAGGAAGTGACCTCATTGTGGAGGAAGATTCTCTCATCAGAGATCTGTTGAAAATAACTAACCTCACCTCAAAACCCCAACCAACACTACGCTACTGTGTGTGTGTGTGTGTGTGGCAGGTATGACTGTCTTCAAAAGAGGGACAATATGTTTACATTCCTCAGGCAAGTAGAGAAGCAAGGGGGAGAGAGATAGGGTGAGAGACTATGGGTTTACATGTTCTCGTGCAGGGTAGTAGTAAGCACAGATGAGTCTTCTGGAGCGCTGGAAGTAACTTCCTGTCACAGTGAGCAGCATGAAGAGTCCATACAGAACCCCTGGGGCAGAGAGAGGGGGAGAGAGGGGGAGAGAGGGGGAGAGAGGGGGAGAGAGGGGGAGAGAGAGGGGGAGAGAGGGGGAGAGAGAGGGGGAGAGAGGGGGAGAGAGGGGGAGAGAGGGGGAGAGACCCCCAAATAAACACAGAGGAAAATTAAAAATCCCCCCAAACAATATCATCTTTTAAAATGCACACACTTGAACAGATCTCCTGCATGCTCAGCAAGACCTGACGTATTTGAACACATCACTGAGAGACATGAACTTTGTGAGTGAGGTTTGGACATCAGGTGGGAGATCCTCATGTTAAGATAAGATCAGATCAGATCAGATCAGATCAGATCAGATAAGATAAGATAAGATAAGATGCGAGCTTGGTGTGGACACAGCCTGAAGCATTGCATTGTGGGAAGAAGCCCTGTGTGTCTCCACCTACCAATCAGGATGTAGGTGGAGTACTTTGGGGCGGAGGGCTTCACCAGGCACCTCCTGCTCAGGACGGTGATGTTTCCTGTCTGGAGGACGTTGAAGGAGGCGACCATGTCTTTAAAGATGTCCGCTGCGTAGCCCTCTCCCTTCACCTCCACGCCCACCAGCACTGGAGCTGGGGGGAGAAAGGGGAGAGAGAGGAGAGGGGGTAGAGGACAGGGGGGGAGGAGAGGGGGGAGAGAGAGGAGAAGGGGGGGAGGAGAGGAGGGAGAGAGAGGAGAGGGGGGAGAGGCGAGGGGGGGAGGAGAGGGGGGAGAGAGAGGAGAAGGGGGGGAGGAGAGGGGGGGGGAGAGAGGGGAGAGATAGGAGAAGGGGGGGAGGAGAGGGGGGAGAGGAGAGGGGGGGAGAGAGGGGAGAGAGAGGAGAGGGGGGAGAGGGGGGGGGAGGGGGTTAGAGGGGGGAGAGGAGAGGGGGGAGAGGAGAGAGGATAGGGGGTGGAGAGATGTAGTGAGAGAAGTACAGAGGGAGGGGGAGAGAGGAGAGGAAGAGTGTGGTGAGTCTTGAGTCTCTTCCAGAAGAGACTCAAGACTCACTTGTTCAGGGTTTACCTGAACCCTGCATAACATCCATCCTAGCTCCAAAAAAAAGAAAACAAAAAAACCTACCCTCATGCTCTTATTTGTTGTACATCTTGGCACTTGTATCGCTCTTTGTAACTTGGCACTTAGCAAGAGATGTTGTAAATTAGCAATGAAATGTTTCACCTTCTGACAAATGTACTTATTGTCGCTT
>JAXIVH010000002.1:16906321-16981321 GCA_036785325.1 Urophycis tenuis | reverse complement strand
GCCCCGGGGGGTCTAACCTGATGAGATGTAGATGCCTCTCTCTCTCCAGTTGAGAGGGAGAACAGAGGATCTGCCCTCGCTCGCCCCTCGCTTGTCAACTTCCTCAAACTTCTCAGTGATGAAGACGTTGTCAAATTCATCCTGATGAAGATACTGCTGTCTGTACCTCGCTGCCCTTCACACACACACACACACACGCACACACACACACACACACACACACACACACACACACACACACACACACACACACACACACACACACACACACACACCACACACACACACACACACACACACACACACACACACACACACACACACACACACACACACACACACACACGAATCAAACCAGGGAGCATCACGTCGCTTTGACCCCTGGTGGTCTGGCTGCGTACTCACCAAGCTTCAAATCTCCACATATCAAGTAGTGGGGGGGTTACCTGAGGTAGGCCAGCCCCAGGAGCAGCAGCCCCAGGTAGGTCAGCAGGTGACCCCAGCCCTGGAACCTCCTGACCTCCAGGGAGACCTCCCTCAGGATGTCCTGGGATGCCTGCTGCAGAGAGCGGCTGCTGTTCACATCCAGGTCGAAGGTCACGTTCGCCAACACGTGGAACTCAAACTCCTGCTGCATGCGCTGGAAGGCTGCCACCGTGGCTGTAACAGGACAGAGCACCATGAGTACCATGAGCACCATGAGTACCATGAGCATCATGAACACCATGAGTACTATGAGCACCATGAACACCATGAACACCATGAGCACCATGAGTACTATGAGTACCATGAGTACCATGAGCACCATGAGTACCATGGGTACTATGAGCACCATGAACACCATGAGTACTATGAGCACCATGAGTACTATGAGTACCATGAGTACCATGAGTACCATGAGTACTATGAGTACCATGAGTACCATGAGCACCATGAGCACCATGAGTACCATGGGTACTATGAGCACCATGAACACCATGAGTACTATGAGTACCATGAGCACCATGAGCACCATGAGCACCATGAGCACCATGGGTACTATGAGTACTATGAACACCATGAGTACTATGAGCACCATGAACACCATGAGTACTATGAGCACCATGAACACCATGAGTACCATGAGCACCATGAGCACCATGAACACCATGAGCACCATGGGTACTGTGAGCACCATGAGTAACATGAGTACTATGAGCACCATGAGTACTATGAACACCATGAGCACCATGAGTACTATGAGCACCATGAGTACTATGAACACCATGAGTACTATGAACACCATGAGCACCATGAGTACCATGAGTACTATGAACACCATGAGCACCATGAACACCATGAGCACCATGAGTACTATGAGCACCATGAACACCATGAGCACCATGAGTACTATGAACACCATGAGCACCATGAACACCATGAGCACCATGAGTACTATGAGCACCATGAACACCATGAGCACCATGAGTACTATGAACACCATGAGCACTATGGGCACCATGAGCACTATGAACACCATGAGTACTATGAACACCATGAGCACCATGAGCACCATGAGTACCATGAGCACCATGAGCACCATGAACACCATGAGCACTATGGGCACAGAGCCCAGAGGGGCTGTGGGGTCTGAGCTGGAGGAGGAGGCTGATGAAGAACCTACGGGCAGCCAGGTGCTTCTTCAGGTGCTCGGCGATGTAGGAGGGAATGACACAGAACATCTGAGCGGCTAAAACACACACACACACACACACACACACACACACACACACACACACACACACACATTAGTGCACTTAAAGTGATGGTTCGGAGTAAAATTCACCCTGAGGTAATTTCCACCCATTATCCAGCCAAATACCCCCTCAGACGCATTTTTAGCGACGGTCAATATTTATCAAGTTTAGGGGTATCAGCCGAATGGCTTAGTACTGGAGTGAACGGTACAGTGTGTACATCTCGTAAACTACCCCACTAATAATGCATGGATTGTTACCCAACTTCTGTAGTAGTACATACAGTATATGGTCTGTACTCACAAAACAAGGCATTTTAAAGTTTGTAAGTACACCAGGAGTTTATTTAAAAGAGCCCTTTCCTGATAGCTTCAACTCTCTGTTGCTAAGGCTACCGCTGCGTCGACGTCACTTTCGTCTTTCCGGAAAAGTTCGTAAAAGTCCTCTTCAAAACTCACAAGTGTAAGGAAAAAGTTAGTGAATTCAACACTTCATCGAAATGTATTTATAACTGAAATAATTGAATACTTGATATTATGTACATTGTTTGTTGTGTACGACAGTCCCCAAATCCATAGTTTAGATTTTATATTCCCATTTATTTGTATATAGTTGAAGAGGACTTTTACTAACTTTTCCGGAAAGACGGAAGTGACTTCGACGCATCGGTAGCCTTAGCAATAGAGAGTTGAAGCTATCAGAAAAGTGCTCTTTTAAACAAACTCCTGGTGTACTTACAAACTTTAAAATGCCTCGTTTTGTGAGTACATACCATATATGTACTACTACAGAAGTTGGGTAACAATCCATGCATTATTAGTGGGGTAGTTTACGAGATGTACACACTGTACCGTTCACTCCAGTGCTAAGCCATTCGGCTGATACCCCTAAACTTGATAAGTATTGACCGTCGCTAAAAATGCATATGAGGGGGTATTTGGCTGGATTATTGGTGGAAATAACCTCAGGGTGAATTTTACTCCGAACCATCACTTTAACTGCATTTGTAGTATGCAGTTTTGTGCACTAGATGCCACTGTTCTGCACCTATGTTAATCACACCTTGATACCAACAGGTGTGCTTGTGTGTGTGTGTGTGTATGTGTGTGTGTGTGTGTGTGTGTGCGTGGGTGTGTGTGTGTGCGTGTGTGACATCATCAGAATCAACCAACCACGCGCCAGGCCACAGAGGGGGCGGAACACGTCAACGATGTCACACAGGAAGTTGAACCCCCCGAGGAGCTGTGAGCAGTCCCCCCGGGCCTGGTCAAACAGCGCCGTGCACTTCCTGTACGGCCGGCCCATCCTGTCGTTGCACACGTCCCCGATGTCCACCAGGAAGTGGAGGACGTTCCTCAGGGTTCGAGCTGATGGGTCAAAGTGGAGAGGTCAGCAGGTGCTGTAAGAGGAACCACCTCTTGGACAGGAAGCGGCCGGGCCACGGCTGCTCGAGGCTGCGGCGGGGGTTGGCGTCTGGTTTCAGCATGACCAGCTACCTGCACCTGCTCATACTGCACTGCCACGCAGCATGGCGCCACCAGGGGGCGGAGCTACTGACCCACGTGCCGGGTGGTGTCTGTCAGGGCCTCGATGAAGCGGTGAACCCTTCCTGCCACCGAGCGAGCGTTGCTCGTCAGCTCTGTGATGCTGTCTAGAGCTGCTGCAGGGGGAGGGAGCAGGAGTCAGCACCTGCTGCTCATTATATCATGTAGCTCATGACGTAGTAGTAGTAGTAGCAGCAGCAGCAGCAGTAGTAGTAGTAGTAGTAGTAGTAGTAGTAGCAGCAGCAGTATAGTAGCAGTAGTAGTAGTAGTAGCAGTAGCAGTAGCAGTAGTAGTAGCAGTAGCAGTAGCAGTAGTAGTAGTAGTAGCAGTAGTAGCAGTAGCAGTAGCAGTAGTAGCAGTAGCAGTAGCAGTAGTAGTAGCAGTAGTAGCAGTAGTAGCAGTAGCAGTAGCAGTAGCAGCAGTAGCAGTAGCAGTAGCAGTAGCAGCAGTAGCAGCAGCAGCAGCAGCAGCAGCAGTAGCAGTAGCAGCAGCAGCAGCAGCAGCAGCAGTAGCAGTAGCAGTAGCAGTAGTAGCAGTAGCAGCAGCAGCAGTAGCAGTAGCAGCAGCAGCAGCAGTAGCAGTAGTAGTAGCAGCAGCAGCAGCAGCAGCAGCAGCAGCAGCAGTAGTAGCAGTAGCAGCAGCAGCAGTAGCAGTAGCAGCAGCAGCAGCAGCAGCAGCAGCAGCAGTAGCAGTAGCAGTAGTAGCAGTAGCAGTAGCAGTAGTAGTAGTAGTGGTTATAATAGAGATAACGGCAGTAAATGGTCCTCACACATCAGAGGTGAGGCTGAGCGCTCCATCACCCCCTTGGTGTGGTTCTGGGCGAGCTCCACCCCACACACCAGACTGTCTGCCGCACGCTCAAAGTTCTGCAGGATGTTGGCCAGCGGCCCGCTCAGCAGCAGAACCATGATGAAGAACACTAGAACACGCCTTCCCTTGGCTGATAGACAGACAGTGATGGAGTGTTGGAGGGACAGACAGACAGACAGACAGACAGACAGACAGACAGACAGACCATTCAAGTGGATTCCATGCTGTTTGTGTATCCATTATGAATCACATGGTTTTATAATATTACTCTTCGTAATATTCTACAATATTTATACAGACATACAATAGTAGTAATAGGGTAGTACTAATATTTTAAATTACTATTACTGGTGGCAGTAGCTCAGTGGGTAGAGCGGGTGGACAGAGCTGACCCCACTAACCGTAGGGTCAGCAGTTCGATCCCCTTGATCCTCCTCCTCTAACTGTCCACATGTTGAACCCCATAAATGTACTGATTGTAAGTCACTTTGGACAAAAGTGTCTGCTAAATGCCCCCTTTTTATTATGATTAATAATCCTAATATTACTATTATTTGTAGGAGCAGTATTGTTATTATTATAATGAACATTAGTAGTACTGGGATAACTCGTACTAGCAGTAGAACTATTTAGTAAGCAGTAGAACTAGTTAGTAAGCAGTTAGTCATACAGTGATACTAGTGATAGTAGTGGAGTCACTCCCTGACCTGAGAGCAGTGTTGGTAGCATTAGCATCACGTTAGCTCGCGCGCTAGTGGACAGCCCCATGGAGAAGGATGCTAGCAGCGCGAGCGCAGCGGTGCTGTAGACGGAGAACCACAGCTCCGCCCCCTGGAGGAGGGCCGTGGCACCGTAGAGAGTGGCCAGGAGGAGGCCCCAGAGGAACCCCAGCACGCTCCTCCTGGCCTCTGCCAGGTGACCTTTCACCTGCCCGACCCCCTGACCTCGGCCTCGCCAGCCCTGCAGCCTCCTGCTGAGGAGAGACGCCGACCAGAACTCACAGTACCACTGCTTTACAGGCCGACCAGAACTCACAGTACCACTGCTTTACAGGCCGACCAGAACTCACAGTACCACTGCTTTACAGGCTGACCAGAACTCACAGTACCACTGCTTTACAGGCTGACCAGAACTCACAGTACCACTGCTTTACAGGCCGACCAGAACTCACAGTACCACTGCTTCACAGGCCTCTCATCATACAAGCCCCGGGCCTAGAGCCAGCTGGGACCGGGACGGACCCAGGAAACAGACTGATGAATGATGGAGGGATGACAGAGGACAGACAGAATGATGGAGGGATGACAGACAGAATGATGAAGGGATGACAGAGGACAGACAGAATGATAGAGGGATGACAGAGGACAGACAGAATGATGGAGGGATGAGAGGACAGACAGAATGATGGAGGGATGACAGAGGACAGACAGAATGATGGAGGGATGATGAAGAAAGTCACCTCATGCTGAATGTGTGTGAATGGTTGGCTTCCAGGTGAGGCGATGCTGGTTTTTCCACTGAATCGTGCAGTTAGTTGGACCGAGGTTAAACTGCGACCCAAAGAACTGTCCTCCAGGTCCAACGTTCTGCCTGTGGAACAGACTCAGGCAGGATTGGTCTGTGATGTCATTGGTCATTCCATGTCCCATGGGTGTGATGTCACAATCAGTGGCCGGGGAGGCAGAATCCCTGGCGTGTGGGTTGTAACTGGTTCCAACAGGACCCAGAGGTTCTCAGCTCCAGGCTGTGAGGAGGAGATGATGGAGGAGGTCAAAGCACCCCACAGCAGTAAGAACCATTTCTGTCATGACCCGCACCCGGAATTCCCCCCCCGGTCCACCGTGTGGAGCCGGGGAGTTCGCGGCGAGCTCAGCGCGACCCTTCACCTGAGTATTGACTCACTTCCTGTAGCGGGATATTTAAGAGCGGTGAATATTGCATTCACCGCTCGGTCATGATTCTTCGTGCTCCTGGTGTTATCCTTGTGATATTTGTCTCTTGCTATTCTCTTCGTGGATTTTTGTGTTTGACTGTGGACTGCCTCTCGAATTACTCTTTTGGATTGTGTTTCTTGGAAATCGCTACTCTGCCTGGATTTGGACTCAGTCGGGTAAACGACTACGAACTGCCTATCCCTTGTTGTACCTGTTTGTTCCCGTTGAACTCTGCCTGTCCTCCGTTTACGAACTGCCTAGCCCTCTGTGTTATTGTTCTGTTCCTGGTGACTATTGTTTGTACGACTACTCTGTTCGGCCGGCTTCCCGGTCGACTCATTGCAATAAACATTCTAAAGATCACTGTTCTCTCTCCGACCATGATGTCCAGTCATCATGATGTCCAGGACATCATGGTCAGAATGTTTATTGCAATGAGCCGCGAACTCCCCGGCTCCACACGGTGGACCGGAGGGGAATTCCGGGTGCGGGTCATGACAGTCATGACTGACCTTGTGTTTCCTCTGCGGTGAGCAGTGCTGTTATCACAGTGGGAGATAAAAACTAAAGTTGATTGCTTGATTTGTTGTTTGGGAACGCAAAATCTGTCTCTTTGTCTGTGTGTCTAAGTTTTGTACTATGCTGTTCATTAAGTATTTACATGTGGCGTATTTCAGTTTTATTTTTTGAACACAATCCTCCATCTCTCAGCTCTAGAGCGGATTGGCTCGCTCACCCTGCCAGCGGCCGTCTATCAAGTCATCTTCAGCCAATCAGAGGGTCTCCCTATGGCCCGCATCCTTCTGGGGGCTGTGTTTGGAGCTGTCAGTGGAGCAGGTAACTGTCACGCAGTAAACATTTCAACCAGAGACCATCCCTTTAAAGAAGCACACACACAGCAGAGTGTAGCAGCAGACTGCAGCTGCTTGAGGATCTCGCCTCTGCAACACACTGTGTGATTGGCTGTGTGTGTTCAGGTCTGTTCTTGGGCCTGCTCTACAACCTCCCCATGACCTTTCACCCCAAGCTGATAGTCGGCTGTGTCTTCATAGGTAAGGACATTTTGAAAACCCTGTCAGAAAAGGTCTAAAAATCTCAAATCTAATTTCGTGTGTGTGTGTGTGTGTGTGTGTGTGTGTGTGTGTGTGTGTGTGTGTGTGTGTGTGTGTGTGTGTGTGTGTGTGTGTGTGTGTGTGTGTGTGTGTGTGTGTGTGTGTGTGTGTGTGTGTGCGTGCAGCTCTGTGTGTTCTTGGCGGAGTGTTCTCCTCCTCCTTCAGGGCGTCGGTCCTGCTGATGTTTCCCAGCATGCTCGGCTCCAGAGGGAGGAGCTACCTCCTGGTCTACACTCTATCTGCTCTCTACAGCGGTGAGAGTGATTGAGGTCTTGCTGGTCTTGATGATGATATGATGGTAGTGATGCTTGGACCTTTAAAGAACCTGTCTAGTGTGACACCCTGCAGGGCCACTCTCCAACATCCAGAAGAATGTGCAAAGTGTGGCCCTGTCCCTGGGCTGTAACCTGGACCTCCAGCTGAACCACAGCAGGCTGCTCTGGAGGTCCACCATGGAGCCCCTCATCTCCATGAGCCAGCAGGTTCTGGTAGGAGGAAGGGAGCTAGGGAGGGATAGATGTTGAATGGAGGACTCGAGGAATGGATGAATGAATGGACAGATGGATAGAGATGATTCTCTCCTGGGTTTTTAGGAGGAGAAGGTGGGGTTCCAGGAGGAAGCTCTGAACATCAGCCGAGCGTTCCAGCAGATCAGAGATGAGGTCATCGCCCAGTACGGCTATGACCGCTTCAACTCCACCTCCACCAACAGCACTCAGGAGCAGTTCACCGCCAAGACACGGCTGCAGTGTGACAGTGAGAGTCTGCACCGTGCTGACATGGTACTGTCAGTACTGACACTACCACAGTGCTGACACAATACCACAGTACTGACATGGTACTGTCAGTACTGACACTACCACAGTACTGACATGGTGCCACAGTACTGACATGGTGCCACAGTACTGACACTGTACCACAGTACTGACATGGTACCACAGTGACACAATACCACAGTACTAAGATGGTACCACAGTACTGACATGGTACCACAGTACTGACATGGTACTACAGTACTGACACTGTACCACAGTACTGACATGGTACCACAGTGACACAATACCACAGTACTAAGATGGTGCCACAGTACTGACACTACCACAGTACTGACACTACCACAGTACTGACATGGTACTGTCAGTACTGACACAATACCACAGTACTAAGATGGTACCACAGTACTGACATGGTGCCACAGTACTGACACTGTACCACAGTACTGACACGGTACCACAGTACTGACTTGGTACCAGAGTACTGACACTGTACCACAGTACTGACATGGTACCAGAGTACTGACATGGTACTACAGTACTGACACTGTACCACAGTACTGACATGGTACCACAGTACTGACATGGTACTACAGTACTGACACTGTACCACAGTACTGACATGGTACCACAGTACTGACATGGTACCACAGTACTGACATGGTACTACAGTACTGACATGGTACCACAGTACTGACATGGTACCACAGTACTGACATGGTACTACAGTACTGACACTGTACCACAGTACTGACATGGTACCACAGTACTGACACTACCACAGTACTGACATGGTACTACAGTACTGACATGGTACCACAGTACTGACACTACCACAGTACTGACATGGTACTGTCAGTACTGACACAATACCACAGTACTAGGATGGTGCCACAGTACTGACACAATACCACAGTACTAGGATGGTGCCACAGTACTGACACAATACCACAGTACTAGGATGGTGCCACAGTATTGACACAATACCACAGTACTAGGATGGTGCCACAGTACTGACATGGTGCCACAGTACTGACATGGTACCACAGTACTGACAGAGTACTACAGTACTAACACAGTACCACAGTACTGACATGGTACCACAGTACTGACATGGTGCCACAGTACAGACATGGTACTGTCAGTACTGACACAATGCCACAGTACTAACATGGTGACACAGTACTGACATGGTACCACAGTACTGATATGGTACTACAGTTCCTCACACAGTACCACGGTACACGCGGTGGTGTGGTTCCCCAGATGTGGTCCAGCAGGGCGTGTCACGCTGTCGAGACTGGTTCCAGGGCAAATGGCAGAGCTGCGTGCAGGCCGTCCCGGTCCCTGTGGTTAGAGACATCCTGTGTTTGGCGATGAAGTTCCACTTCCTGTGTGATGTCATGAGAGGTAAACATTGGTACAACACAACCCAAAGACCACAGAAACAGTCTCACATACAAGCAGGCCAGCCCATGTAATAAAGAACACATCATTACGTGGCTTGATGAACAATCACAGCTTTCAGCGTATTTCTAATGATTGATTTGTATCATTATGATGAATACACCCTTACTCTCGCTGTACATAACCCCTTACTAATCTAACTTTGTTTGGTAAGTGATGACTCCGTGGTGCAGAGAGGAGATACCAGTAGAGGGGAACTTTGGTCAGATGTTTGATAAACTCAACCGGTCCATGGTCCTGCTATCCAGAGGGTTCAGTGCTCACCTGGTCCTGGAGGTAAACACTGTGTCTGATTGGATGTTTGGAGCCAGCGTTTGCTTGGGTGTTGGGCTGGTACTTTATTGGCTACTATGGCGGGCAGGATTGTGTGCATGGGTTTGATTCCCCATAAACGCAGCCTTTACCGTGGGCATCCTTGAGCAAGATGCCTTAATGACACGTATCTGAATTCACTGTAAGCTGCTAAATGGTTTTTGATATGTGGAGCTTTATTTAGATTGGGTGCTGGGTTCTGGTCTGTGATGGGTGCTGGGTTCTGGGTGATGACGGGTTCTGGGTCCCCAGCAGGAGGAACAGCAGGTGCTTCTTGGAGACTTCCAGGACGTTTTTGTAGCAGAGCTGACCTGGTCCTTCCAAAAGGCCCAGGATCTGAGCTCCCACATCCTAGAGGTCCTGCAGATCCTCCTCTCCCTCACCTTCATCACCATTTTCACAGGGTAGGCTGATGTGCATGCTAATAGGTTTTGTTTGGTGGCTTTGGCTCGGCCTAATCAGGGTTATGTCTGCTCTGTGTTTCTGGGTGGTTTAGTAATGTCTGCTCTGTGTTTCTGGGTGGGTTAGTAATGTCTGCTCTGTGTTTCTGGGTGGGTTAGTAATGTCTGCTCTGTGTTTCGGGGTGGTTTA
The DNA here is from genome assembly GCA_036785325.1 of Urophycis tenuis. Classification (NCBI taxonomy): domain Eukaryota; kingdom Metazoa; phylum Chordata; class Actinopteri; order Gadiformes; family Phycidae; genus Urophycis; species Urophycis tenuis. The sequence continues at coordinate 16,971,042 of JAXIVH010000002.1, read as the reverse complement.
GTAATGTCTGCTCTGTGTTTCTGGGTCGGTTAGTAATGTCTGCTCTGTGTTTCTGGGTAGTTTAGTAATGTCTGCTCTGTGTTTCTGGGTGGTTTAGTAATGTCTGCTCTGTGTTTCTGGGTGGTTTAGTAATGTCTGCGCTGTGTTTCTGGGTGGGTTAGTAATGTCTGCTCTGTGTTCGGGGTGGTTTAGTAATGTCTGCTCTGTGTTTCGGGGTGGTTTAGTAATGTCTGCTCTGTGTTTCTGGGTCGGTTAGTAATGTCTGCTCTGTGTTTCTGGGTGGTTTATTAATGTCTGCTCTGTGTTTCTGGGTGGTTTAGTAATGTCTGCTCTTTGTCTCCAGGGCGTTTGGTTATGTCCACCAGTACAGGAGGGACATCTTCTTTGACAACATGTACATTACAACGTACTTCAGACAGATCGACGCCCGAAGGAAAACCGCTGTAATACTTAACCTTGAAACATTTTAAACTCAACAAATTATCCTTCAAAATTATTATTATGCGTTGATATAATGCATATATATCCATTATCACTTGGTGCATGCGTGTGTGTGTGTGTAGAAGAAGCTCTTCCTGCTGCCTCTGAACAGAGCAGAAAGGTTCAGACTCATCAACCCCTGGAGTCCACTCATACACCCCCGGGAACTGCAGGAGTTGGTACGATCACCATGTCTTTAATATCACTGTATATTAATACAATTAATGTTTGACTTTAATATCACTGTATATTTCTGTGGGAGGACCAATCATCTTTGAACATATCTTACTGAAAATAGAAATAAATAATAGTACTCATGTACTTATGTATGTACTTATGTATGTGTACGCCTCAATATAGTGGTTTCTGTCTATCTGTCTGTCTGTCTGTCTGTCTATTTACCTGTGTGTGTGTAGTCTCTATCTCTGCTACAGGTTGTGTGTCTGGGGGTCATGGTGTGTGTTCTGCTGGCCGTGGATCTGACCCTGAGCCACATACTGGACATCCTCCACACACACACCTTCACAGAGTTCAACCTGACAAGTATACACACACACACACACACACATACATAGGTGCGTGCGTACACACACACACCCCAAGATGGTGAACGTTAGCTGTGTGGCAGGTCACCATCACGTGGATGTCCATGTGGAAGGAGCCTCCATGATGGCCAGGCTCCTGAGGAACATGATCTCAGCCTTCAACAGCTCCTCTAGCCTGCACACGCACTCCTCCAACCAGGGTAGGTCTGGGGTCAGGGGTCAGGGGCTAAAGGCTACACCACTGGAGGTCATCGGAACCCACATGGCCTTGTTGCTGAGTGTCCATGATGCGATGACCTCAGCATCTTCTGGTTGCTATTCTAACCATATTGGTTAACTTGTGATCCTTCTTTGTTCTCCATAGTTTGCTCCTTCCATCATTCAATATATGTTCACTTCTTTCTTTCTATTTTCTTTCTTTATGTTCCCTCTGATTTTCTTCCTTGGTTTCTTTTGTTATCTTCATCTTCATCTGTTTGTCTTGAGGCGCTTCATTTGTTCGTTAAGTCTTCCCTCCTCTCCCTGGCCCCTCCCCTCCAGACTGTATGCCGCGGTCCACAGCGCTTCAGGAGGCAGACTATGTGTGCAGTACTGCTCCTGTCCTCCTGATGGCGGTAATGTGCTGCCTGCAAGTCTACAGCAACCGCCTGCGGAGGGCCATAGCTGCCTTCTACTGCCCAAAGGTAGCCATACACACACACACACACACACACACACACACACACACACACACACACACACACTCACTTTTTCTCTCTCAAAAACTCGATAGACACAAGAGGTGTGTGTGTGTGTGTGTGTGTGTGTGTGTGTGTGTGTGTTGTCTCTCTCTCTCTTGCCCCCCAGTGGGATAAGAGACGGGTCCTGTTCCTCTACAACTTCCACATCCAGAACCGTGTCAGTTTCATGGCTCGCCGCCGCAGCCAGCTGGCCAACAGGGGGCGCCCTCACGTCCACCTTACGGTACGTAGTGTCATTCCACTCAGAGCCTGGGTTACACACATTCGCTTTGCCAAGCATGTAAAAAGTATAACCCTAGTTCTAACAGTTGATTGTATTAACTGTATAACCCTAGTTCTAACAGTTGATTGTATTAACTGTATAACCCTAGTTCTAACAGTTGATTGTATTAACTGTATAACCCTAGTTCTAACAGTTGATTGTATTAACTGTATAACCCTAGTTCTAACAGTTGATTGTATGTTATGTATGTATGTTATGCACAGTTATGTAAACTGAGTGTGTGTGTGTGTCCAGGGTCTCCCCAGGTGTGTTCAGGTGGTTCTGAAGAGACTGGGCTGTCAGTTGCCATGGCGCAGGTTGTCAGGGTGCTGTGTGTGTGGGGAGGGGGGGTGTGGGGGTCAGGGGTCAGGGGTGTGCCTGTGGCCCGACTGCGGAGCGGCCTTCTGCCCCCCCTGCTGGGCCCACCTGGAGCGCCGCTGTCCTTGCCTTCACCATGACAACCAGCAGCACCTCGACCCCCCAGCGTGAATAAACCCTGACCAATCAGCGCCCGGATCTCACTCTGACCAATCAGTGCCCGGTTCTCACTCTGACCAATCAGCGCCCGGTTCTCACTCTGACCAATCAGCGCCCGGTTCTCACTCTGACCAATCAGTGCCCGGTTCTCACTCTGACCAATCAGCGCCCGGTTCTCACTCTGACCAATCAGTGCCCGGTTCTCACTCTGACCAATCAGTGCCCGGTTCTCACTCTGACCAATCAGCGCCCGGTTCTCACTCTGACCAATCAGCGCCCGGATCTCACTCTGACCAATCAGAGCCCGGTTCTCACTCTGACCAATCAGCGCACGGTTCTCACTCTGACCAATCAGCGCCCGGTTCTCACTCTGACCAATCAGCGCCCGGATCTCACTCTGACCAATCAGAGCCCGGTTCTCACTCTGACCAATCAGCGCACGGTTCTCACTCTGACCAATCAGCGCCCGGTTCTCACTCTGACCAATCAGCGCCCGGTTCTCACTCTGACCAATCAGCGCCCGGTTCTCACTCTGACCAATCAGCGCCCGGTTCTCACTCTGACCAATCAGCGCCCGGTTCTCACTCTGACCAATCAGCGCCCGGATCTCACTCTGACCAATCAGTGCCTGGTTCTCACTCTGACCAATCAGCGCCCGGATCTCACTCTGACCAATCAGCGCCCGGATCTCACTCTGACCAATCAGCGCCTGGTTCTCACTCTGACCAATCAGCGCCCGGTTCTCACTCTGAGCAATTGTGAATAGTTCACATGCATTATGGCTACGGTGTAAACACACATTCACAAGGCATACACACATACACGTCTGTGTGTGTGTGTGTGTGTGTGTGACTGAGTTGGCACATGCTGGCTTGTGGCTTAGTGGGATTAGTGTTTGCTGATACATATCTAATCGGATGAGGTGACTGCTATTGGCCATGCACAATAATAACTACATATATATCCTACTTAGTGTTTAGTAGAACATAACAGCACCTTAACAGTTCATTCAACAGTACAAGTGAAGCTGAAGATGAGTTGGTATGTTGGTAGTTTTAGTGAAACAAGTCAGTAACGGATAAGGAGAACATACCTGGTAGTATGTTCTCTGTATGTACCATAACTAGTAGGTTTATACAGTTAATACAATCAACTGTTAGAACTAGGGTTATACAGTTAATACAATCAACTGTTAGAACTAGGGTTATACAGTTAATACATTGATGATAAGAACTAGTGTTCTGTGGTGAGTACATTGATTATAAGAACTAGGGTTCTACGGTGAGTACATTGATTATAAGAACTAGTGTTCTACGGTGAGTACATTGATTATAAGAACTAGGGTTCTACAGTGAGTACATTGATTATAAGAACTAGTGTTCTACAGTGAGTACATTGATTATAAGAACTAGTGTTCTACAGTGAGTACATTGATGATAAGAACTAGGGTTCTACAGTGAGTACATTGATGATAAGAACTAGTGTTCTACAGTGAGTACATTGATGATAAGAACTAGTGTTCTACAGTGAGTACATTGATGATAAGAACTAGTGTTCTACAGTGAGTACATTGATGATAAGAACTAGGGTTCTACAGTGAGTACATTGATGATAAGAACTAGGGTTCTACAGTGAGTACATTGATGATAAGAACTAGGGTTCTACAGTGAGTACATTGATGATAAGAACTAGGGTTCTACAGTGAGTACATTGATGATGAGAACTAGGGTTCTACAGTGAGTACATTGATGATAAGAACTAGGGTTATACAGTGAGTACATTGATGATAAGAACTAGGGTTCTACAGTGAGTACATTGATGATAAGAACTAGGGTTCTACAGTGAGTACATTGATGATAAGAACTAGGATTCTACAGTGAGTACATTGATGATAAGAACTAGGGTTCTACAGTGAGTACAGGTGTGTTCAGCTCAGCCACCAGCAGGTGGCCCACCAGCCGGAGAGGGAGGGGTTAACCCCCAGGCCCCGCCCCCGGTGGACTCGCGTGGGACCACATCTCACCGTCCGGTAACGGTCCACTCTTCGGGCCGTACCGCGGAGAACGGGCCTTCCTCGCCGGGTCTGGGCTTCAGTAACGCCCACCGCGAGCGGCTGGATCGGACTGGACCGTCCGGGTCGTCCTGAGTTTACTTGGAGTGTTGCGCTGAATCTGCGAGGTTCTAACCCGGCTTGGTTCGGTCGAACGGGTCCGTCCAGGGTCCTACACCGCGGTACTGCTGTTTACGGGACGGGAACTTTTCCTGGATCCACAGAGCGCGCGCGTGTGTGTGTGTGAGTGTGAGAGAGAGAGGGAGGGTCCTCGCCTGTCTCACCCCCGTTGAGGAAGCAGGACGTTAGTCAACCTGTTGCCGAAGTGCTCCTTCTGTTACTCCGTCGGTTGCTCCGTCTGTTGTCGGTGAAGTAACCGGTTGACCCACCATGTCGTCCACGGGCCATCGACGCGGGACGACCCAGCCGCGGTGGGCTTTCCTGACGGGTTTACTGACGCTGGTGGGGCTGAGTGTTCGGGTCGGATACTGTAGGACGCTGGGTTTGGTTGCACCGCCACCAGAGGAGAGAGTTCTGGATGGGAGTCACGTGACGGGTCCGTCCGGGGACACGCCGTCCAGCGGGACCAGAGGTGCCTCGGAGTCCAGCCCCTTCTTCCATCCAGGTGGGTGCACCGGGTTGAACGTTTGAACGCAGTACAGATATCACCTGTACTGTACACATGTAAAGGTCAGACTCACACCCTGCTTCACAATATCACCTGTACTGTACACATGTAAAGGTCAGACTCACACCCTGCTTCACATGACAGGTCTGACCACAGTCAGTGGTGGTCACTGGGAGCTGCCCAGTATCACCACAGTCTTCTACTGGTGGACACTGGGAGCTGACCAGTACAACCACAGTGTTGTACTGGTGGACACTGGGAGCTGACCAGTACAACCACAGTCTTCTACTGGTGGACACTGGGAGCTGACCAGTACAACCACAGTCTTCTACTGGTGGACACTGGGAGCTGACCAGTACAACCACTTACATAACTCTATTTCAATAGATGGAATGAGTGAATTAGGAAGGAGGTTGTCAACAGAGACCTACAGACCTCTGAAAGGAGATTAACCAATCGGTTTGATCATGTGATCCAACTCAGTCACGTGACCCACATCACATGATCCATAACTCACACACACTCCCTTCATTAGTTTTCTTTTTTAGTGATTCAGCGTGATTCACTGTGTGTGTGTGTGGTGTCATCGGCCATCAGGTACAGAGGGTGAAGGAGGGGATGGCGTTGTGAGGACCACACCCTTCATCATGTCGGAGGGCCGGAGGAGGAGTCTGGCTGAAGCCCTCCAGGTGACAACAGACCGATGATGTTACCCTGGATACTGTGATCACAGTGCTACTGTATGGTGATGTTACCCTGGATACTGTGATCACAGTGCTCCTGTATGGTGATGTTACCCTGGATACTGTGATCACAGTGCTACTGTATGGTGATGTTACCCTGGATACTGTGATCACAGTGCTACTGTATGGTGATGTTACCCTGGATACTGTGATCACAGTGCTACTGTATGGTGATGTTACCCTGGATACTGTGATCACAGTGCTACTGTATGGTGATGTTACCCTGGATACTGTGATCACAGTGCTACTGTATGGTGATGTTACCCTGGATACTGTGATCACTGCTACTGTATGGTGATGTTACCCTGGATACTGTGATCACAGTGCTACTGTATGGTGATGTTACCCTGGATACTGTGATCACAGTGCTACTGTATGGTGATGTTACCCTGGATACTGTGATCACAGTGCTACTGTATGGTGATGTTACCCTGGATACTGTGATCACAGTGCTACTGTATGGTGATGTTACCCTGGATACTGTGATCACAGTGCTCCTGTATGGTGATGTTACCCTGGATACTGTGATCACAGTGCTACTGTATGGTGATGTTACCCTGGATACTGTGATCACAGTGCTACTGTATGGTGATGTTACCCTGGATACTGTGATCACAGTGCTACTGTATGGTGATGTTACCCTGGATACTGTGATCACAGTGCTACTGTATGGTGATGTTACCCTGGATACTGTGATCACAGTGCTACTGTATGGTGATGTTACCCTGGATACTGTGATCACAGTGCTACTGTATGGTGATGTTACCCTGGATACTGTGATCACAGTGCTACTGTATGGAGGGGATTAGTACCCCTGCTGTATTCATAGTATTACTGTATGGACATTTACATTCAGGGCATTAAGCAGACACTTTTATCCAAAGCACCTTACAATAAATACATTTGTCAGAAGAAGGTGGAACGCGTCATGGCTGCTAATACAGTAAGCAGTCACCAGAAGAGCTTTCATACATACAGTACATACAGTAAGGGGATTAGTCCCCAGCTGTATTCATAGTGTGGATCAGTTCCCCTCCATACAGTAACACTACCTCGCAGTAATGAGCCCTCCTTCACGCCACGGCCCACCCACAGGAAGTGTTGAGGTGATGAGACTTCCAGCCACTTCCCGTGGTGGGCAACACCTCCCCAGGAATGTGACCAGTGCACATGTTGAGAGGATGAATTAAAGAGCTTAGTTTTGGGAGTGAGTTGATTAGAGATTAGAGTCATATGACCACGAGGAGCCCTTATGATATGTGTGATGCATGACTTCATACCTCTCAGAGGGCAGGATGCTGTCTTGGCTGGGGTGTTTGACCAGCAGAAGGTTCTGTTACCCCCAGCGGCTCCTTCCTGGTGTGTTTCTGAGTTCACTTCAGGTAAAGGAGCCTCAGAGTCAGCATGAGGCCTAGGTGATAATATAAAGGTAATATACACCCATAAAAAACATCTTCCACAGGAGACTATGGCTGTATTACAGCGCTTGGGGTGGCTTGTAGTAGAGGGAGTAAAGGCTCATTTCCACTGGATGCGGAACGGCTGCAGATCCGCTCCGCAACGTGTGAGCGTCCACCGACTCCGGGTCCGCCGCGTCGTGGGTCCGGAACGGCTCCGGCATCCGGCAGCCCTCGCAAACCATACGCAGAGCTTCTATTTTTGACGGACGCCGGAGCACGGCGCATCAAATTCGACTCGTTCGAGCAGGAAGTCGTGCACAGATACAAAATAAAACATCCGACTTATTTTCAAAATAAAATACCTCTGGTTCTCAGCGGATCATATTTCACCAATTGAATACGTCATAATGAGCGGGGACAGACCTGAAGTCAACAGGTCAGGTTCGAGGCGGCTTTTCACCTCGACATCATGGATGAAGAGTGTCTAATTATGGGTGTTCAAAATCACCCAGTGATTTTTGAGCAGTCAAATCCTTTTTACAAGGATAACGATCTTCTTCTACTCCTGACTATGAATTGGACTCAAAAACATTGTAAATGCTTTGTGGTTCTCGTCCGGTTATATCGCGTGATTATGAGTCAATTCGCGAGATCTCGTGCGCCCTCGGACAGCTGTCACAACAGGCGGACCCACAACGGAGCGGGGCACGGACGGAACCAGTGTGTGTTGACGGAGTTGGAGTACGCAGCCGTTCCGTAGCGGAGCGGATCTGCAGCCGTTCCGCATCCAGTGGATTATCGGCGTAAGATGTACTTCAGGACTTTTGTAGACCGTAGTAATTAGACACTCCTTATTAGACAGTTTTAATGGACACCTGGAGTCGAGTACAGAGTAGAACAGAGAAGAGCAGAGTAGAGGTCAAACAGAACACAATAGGTTACAGTGGAGGAGTGTACAGCAGAATAAGGTAAAGTGGAACATCACAACAGCTTCCAGTGGAGGAGAGCTGAGCATGAGACTAGAAGCTGGCCACCATGAAGTGCTCTGAAGAACAGAGGAACACCTGCTCTCCTCCAGTATCAGAGACCAACAGAGCCGTGTTCACCAGGAAGTCTTTGTTGAAACAAACCGTTGGTCTGGGGACAGGATGTCAGGAAGGCCCTTCCTCCATGCCAGTGGTTGTTCTTAGATGATAATGGAGAGCTGGTGTGTGCTGCGCTGTGTGTGAGAGCTGGCTGAGCCTTGTGCTAAGCGCTACAGAAGAGCTTCAGGACCACAGAGACAGGAGGTCACTAAGGTGGAACCTAGCTGGGAGACGGCTGACAATGGCTTCCACAAGCTGGACTGCTTATTTCAGAGTAAGCAAACAAGCAGAGGGGCGATCGAGCCACACGGCAGGGAGAGCAGAGCTCAGGCTGGACCAGTGAAGCGATGGAAACGGCTCTTTGTGTTTGGCTCAGACTGGAGCCAGGCGGCCGTGTTGCCTGACGTGGGCTGGAGAGATGGTTGGAGATGTTCTGGGAACAAAGGCCTGCGTGATGTCTCACATTGCACAATGTTAGCTTTTTGCATCATTTCCAAAAAAACTAATTTCCCATCTGGGATTACTGAAGTATGGATTGTTCCCTGTTTTCGAAATGTATGTATGAAGAGGAGTGCTGTAGCATGAGCTAGCATGCTAGTACATACATGTGTGTCCCACGATGTGATGTCATCGGCCAGGTGGTCATGTGACCTAATGCGTGGTGGGCTCGGGTCTTGGGGAATTCTACAGGAAGTGATGTCAGTGACAGGAATTGCAGCCTCCCGGTTTCTTTAGATCAGGCGCTGTTGGACAGGAAGTTCCTGCAGAAAATACTTCCTATCTGTAGGTTCAGAGTACTCCCCTCCACTTCCTACTCTCTCTTTCACTCTCTCCCTCCTTCTGCCTGTCCATCACTGCTCTCTTGCGCCACATCACTCACTTCCTCTTGTGTTTCCTCTCTTTCACTCGCTGTTGCTCACACCACTCTGTCTCTCTCTTCTGTTGCTGTGACTGATTTCTTGTTTCTGCTTGCCTATCTGTCTGTCTAACTGTCTGTCTGCCTGTCTGTCTGTCAGCTGTGTGCCACATGTTGCAGTGGGAGATGTATCAGTTTATTTATACTGTCTGTTTGAAGTGTGCATGTGTGTGTGTGTGAGTCTGAGCATAGCTGTTTCATCAGTTATTAGTGGCTAGTTTGTTTTCCACAATGTGAGTGGAGAGTTAGGTGGAGGGCTTGTCATCATGGGTGTGGTGTGTGTGTGTGTGTGTGTGTGTGTGTGTGTGTGTCTATGTGTGTTTCTGTGTGTGTGTGTGTGTGTGTCTGTCTGTCTGTCTGTCTGTCTGTGTGTGTGTGTGTGTGTGTGTTTGTGTGTGTGGGTGTCTGTGTGTGTGTGTGTGTGTCTGTGTGTGTGTGTGTGTGTGACTCTTATAATAGTACCGATATTAAAGACAACATCCATTGTTGATTTGGCTTTGAAGAAGTGTAATCGTATGTAATTAGACAGATGTTAATCCGATATATATTGCATATGTTTCTTTAAAAGAGCAGATGTATGTGAATGCAACAGATTTATGTCTATATTCCCACAATGAATTATAACATAAACATAACCCGTCCATGAAGTATTTCAGTGCTATACATCAGACATAATCCTGACATGAGACTAAGTGAATAAAACACAAGGAGCTTCATGTGGGAGAGATAGAGGATAAGAATAGATGTCTCTCTCTCTCTCTCTCTCTCTCTCTCTCTCTCTCTCTCTCTCTCTCTCTCTCTCTCTCTCTCTCTCTCTCTCTCTCTCTCTCTCTCTCTCTCTCTCTCTCTCTCTCTCTCTCTCTCTCTCTCTCTCTCTCTCTCTCTGAGTGACGACCCTCACTGTATTAAGGGACACACATACACACTCACTCACTCACTCACTAACACATACACACGCGCTCACTCGCTCACTAACACACACATACACACTCACTCACTCACTCACTCACTAACACACACTCTCACTCACTCACTAACACACACACTCTCACTCACTCACTAACACACACTCACTCACTCAGTCAGTCACTAACACACACTCTCACTCACTCACTAACACACACTCACTCACTCAGTCAGTCACTAACACACACTCTCACTCACTCACTAACACAGACACATTCATTCTCTCATTCACTCACCCTCACACCGAGGGCTGCATGACCATCTTGAAAAAGAGCTTTGTCATTTCTCTATGAAGGTAAACTAAATCCCCTCTAAGGACTAGAACACTATATTGATTGTACTAGAACACTATATTGACTGTACTAGAGCACTATATTGACTGTACTAGAACACTATATTGACTGTACTAGAACACTATATTGACTGTACTAGAACACTATATTGACTGTACTAGAACACTATATTGACTGTACTAGAACACTATATTGACTGTACTAGAACACTATATTGACTGTACTAGAACACTATATTGACTGTACTAGAACACTATATTGACTGTACTAGAACACTATATTGACTGTACTAGAACACTATATTGACTGTACCAGAACACTATATTGACTGTACCAGAACACTATATTGACTGTACCAGAACACTATATTGACTGTACCAGAACACTATATTGACTGTACCAGAACACTATATTGACTGTACTAGAACACTATATTGACTGTACTAGAACACTATATTGACTGTACCAGAACACTATATTGACTGTACTAGAACACTATATTGACTGTACTAGAACACTATATTGACTGTACTAGAACACTATATTGACTGTACTAGAACACTATATTGACTGTACTAGAGCCTGTATTTGTAGCTCAGCCGTCTCTACAGGGTGGAGACCACCCAACGGCCAGCAGGAAGCTGTGGGTGATGCTGTTCAGAGGTGTGGTCCATTGAACAGTAGACCTCCCTTCCTCTGTTCGCTGCAATAGCAATGTTCTCCCTCTCCCTCCCTCCCTCCCTCTTCCTCCCTCTCCCTCCCTCTCTCCCTCCATTTTTTCTTCTGTTCAATCCACTCATATCATATATACATGTATGTATCTTTCTTGTTCTCTTCTGTGACTGTCTTTACCCTGGCTCTGATTAAATTTATGATGTCACCTGGTTTCTGGCAACAGTTCAGATGACCTCACCATGGAGGTGTGTGTCTGTGTCTGTGTGTGTGTGTGTGTGTGTGTGTGTGTGTGTCTGTGTCTGTGTGTGTGTGTGTGTGTGTGTGTGTGGTGATGGTGTGTGTGTGTGTGTGTGTGGTGATGGTACCATAGCAACCAAGAAAGCAGAAACAACAGGGTTATTAGCTGAAAAACAACCTTCTCATGGGGTAATGCTCTCTTCCCTCCTTTACTTCTCTCTCACTCCTCATCTCCTCTCCCCTCTCCTCCCTGTCTCCTTTCATTCCCCCTCCCTGCCCTCTACACTACTCCCCCTTCTCTAAGGGAGAGGGGGAACATTCCTCAGTGATGTAGCAACACTGGAGAACCGGCCCGCCCAACAGTTCAGCCCACTCCTGAACAGAACCTCTAACAGCCACCAGACCGGGGGGGGGGGGGTGGTTCTTTCAGTGAGGTCTGATTGCTGTGGGCTGCTGACACTTCCTCTCTCTCTCGCCCATTCTCTCTGCCTCTCTCTCTCACACACACACACACACACACAGTATGCAGAAAGTTTGCTGTGTTTGAGGGGCCTGAACGACAGGAAAGGCTCCTGATTGGCTGGCTGACTCTCTCTCTCTCTCTCTCTCGCTCTCGCTCTCGCTCTCGCTCTCTCTCTCTCTCTCTCTCCCCCTCCCCAGGGAGGTCACCCGGACCGCCTGCTCTCTGGCGTTCAGGTGGGAGGAGAACTTTACCTGCTGGACCTGGAGAAGAACCAGTAAGATCTCATACATGCCATGATCCCATGATCTAGATCAAATATTTGTTTTAAATATACAGGAACTGAAAGGGCAACTACATGTCATCACATACACATATGACAGAGACAACATGCAGGTAGGGGTTAGACAGTACAGAGACAGGTCATTAAGGAGCAGGTAGGGGTTAGACAGTACAGAGACAGCTCATTAAGGAGCAGGTAGGGGTTAGACAGTACAGATACAGGTCATTAAGGAGAAGGTAGGGGTTAGACAGTATAGAGACAGGTCATTAAGGATCAGGTAGGGGTTAGACAGTACAGAGACAGGTCATTAAGGAGCAGGTAGGGGTTAGAGAGTACAGAGACAGGTCATTAAGGAGCAGGTATGGGTTAGACAGTACAGAGACAGGTCATTAAGGAGCAGGTAGGGGTTAGACAGTACAGATACAGGTCATTAAGGAGCAGGTAGGGGTTAGAGAGTACAGAGACAGGTCATTAAGGAGCAGGTAGGGGTTAGACAGTACAGAGACAGGTCATTAAGGAGAAGGTAGGGGTTAGACAGTACAGAGACAGGTCATTAAGGATCAGGTAGGGGTTAGACAGTACAGAGACAGGTCATTAAGGAGCAGGTAGGGGTTAGACAGTATAGAGACAGGTCATTAAGGAGCAGGTAGGGGTTAGACAGTACAGAGACAGGTCATTAAGCAGCAGGTAAGGGTTAGACAGTACAGAGACAGGTCATTAAGGAGCAGGTAGGGGTTAGAGAGTACAGAGACAGGTCATTAAGGAGCAGGTAGGGGTTAGACAGTACAGAGACAGGTCATTAAGGAGCAGGTAGGGGTTAGACAGTACAGAGACAGGTCATTAAGGAGCAGGTAGGGGTTAGACAGTACAGAGACAGGTCATTAAGGAGCAGGTAGGGGTTAGACAGTACTGAGACAGGTCATTAAGGAGCAGGTAGGGGTTAGACAGTACAGAGACAGGTCATTAAGGAGCAGGTAGGGGTTAGACAGTACAGAGACAGGTCATTAAGGAGAAGGTAGGGGTTAGACAGTACAGAGACAGGTCATTAAGGAGCAGGTAGGGGTTAGACAGTACAGAGACAGGTTATTAAGGAGCAGGTAGGGGTTAGACAGTACAGAGAGAGGTCATTAAGGAGCAGGTAGGGGTTAGACAGTACAGAGACAGGTCATTAAGGAGAAGGTAGGGGTTAGACAGTACAGAGACAGGTCATTAAGGATCAGGTAGGGGTTAGACAGTACAGAGACAGGTCATTAAGGAGCAGGTAGGGGTTAGACAGTATAGAGACAGGTCATTAAGGAGCAGGTAGGGGTTAGACAGTACAGAGACAGGTCATTAAGCAGCAGGTAGGGGTTAGACAGTACAGAGACAGGTCATTAAGGAGCAGGTAGGGGTTAGAGAGTACAGAGACAGGTCATTAAGGAGCAGGTAGGGGTTAGACAGTACAGAGACAGGTCATTAAGGAGCAGGTAGGGGTTAGACAGTACTGAGACAGGTCATTAAGGAGCAGGTAGGGGTTAGACAGTACAGAGACAGGTCATTAAGGAGCAGGTAGGGGTTAGAGAGTACAGAGACAGGTCATTAAGGAGCAGGTAGGGGTTAGACAGTACTGAGACAGGTCATTAAGGAGCAGGTAGGGGTTAGACAGTACTGAGACAGGTCATTAAGGAGCAGGTAGGGGTTAGACAGTACTGAGACAGGTCATTAAGGAGCAGGTAGGGGTTAGACAGTACAGAGACAGGTCATTAAGGAGCAGGTAGGGGTTAGACAGTACAGAGACAGGTCATGTCTGGGAGTCCTCCACCCCAACCACCAGACTGCCCCCTGGGTGGTAGAATGTTCCAGAGGGTTCCTGACCCTGGGGAGGGCAGAGCCCCTCCTGCCTCTGACCTCTGTGGGCTCCCTCCTCAGTGACCTGCTGCCCAAAGCCCCCAACATCTTCTACTACCTGCCCAACGGGACGGGCGTGTCCACTGACAGGGACCCCCCGGTGAGAATACAAACACACACACAATCTGATTGATCTTGCGTGGCACTTGTTCACCTCTTCCACACGGTCACACCTGGTGTAGGGTGTGACCTCAGCCAGCATCACTCCTCTACCTGTGGTACCACACAGCCAGCATCACTCCTCTACCTGTGGTACCACACAGCCAGCATCACTCCTCTACCTGTGGTACCACACAGCCAGCATCACTCCTCTACCTGTGGTACCACACAGCCAGCATCACTCCTCTACCTGTGGTACCACACAGCCAGCATCACTCCTCTACCTGTGGTACCACACAGCCAGCATCACTCCTCTACCTGTGGTACCACACAGCCAGCATCACTCCTCTACCTGTGGTACCACACAGCCAGCATCACTCCTCTACCTGTGGTACCACACAGCCAGCATCACTCCTCTACCTGTGGTACCACACAGCCAGCATCACTCCTCTACCTGTGGTACCACACAGCCAGCATCACTCCTCTACCTGTGGTACCACACAGCCAGCATCACTCCTCTACCTGTGGTACCACACAGCCAGCATCACTCCTCTACCTGTGGTACCACACAGCCAGCATCACTCCTCTACCTGTGGTACCACACAGCCAGCATCACTCCTCTACCTGTGGTACCACACAGCCAGCATCACTCCTCTACCTGTGGTACCACACAGCCAGCATCACTCCTCTACCTGTGGTACCACACAGCCAGCATCACTCCTCTACCTGTGGTACCACACAGCCAGCATCACTCCTCTACCTGTGGTACCACACAGCCAGCATCACTCCTCTACCTGTGGTACCACACAGCCAGCATCACTCCTCTACCTGTGGTACCACACAGCCAGCATCACTCCTCTACCTGTGGTACCACACAGCCAGCATCACTCCTCTACCTGTGGTACCACACAGCCAGCATCACTCCTCTACCTGTGGTACCACACAGCCAGCATCACTCCTCTACCTGTGGTACCACACAGCCAGCATCACTCCTCTACCTGTGGTACCACACAGCCCCGTCGGTGCTGCCACAAGAGCATGTTCTTCTACATTCTGTTGACTAACCATGTCCCGGTCTCAGCGTAAACGTGGCCCACATGACAGCCGTGTGTGTGCTTGCGTTCACGGGCTGGCGTGTGTGTGTGTGTGTCTCCTCAGACACACTGCTACTACCAGGGGACCGTGAGAGGACATCCAACCTCCAGGGTGGCTCTCAGCTCCTGCTCAGGACTCAGGTACACAGAGAGTGCTGCTTCAGTCCTTCATGAGTTTAATACTAGTCAGAGTAGCAGTACTACTGGTGACACTTGCTGCTAGTAATACTACTAGTGAGTATTCATCTTGATGATACTGGAAGTAGTTGAAGTGTTGTGATACTGCTAGCAATGGGCGACTAGTTGTTAGTGAACTGTTCACAATGTGGCTCTCAGGAAGTGGAACTCTTGCTATGAACTTTGCTCTCTGAATGTTCTGGGTTCGAGGAACCTGTGAGTACAGGGTGCTCCCTCAGGTCCTCAGGAGCTCTGAGGTCAGCTGTGCCAGCATTTGTCCAACCAATCCTAATCTAGATAATCTGTATGACCCTTGACCTCTGAGAACTAGGCTAATCCTTTCTCCTTCCAACCCTCCACTTTGTTTTAAATCACAGATCACCTGATCTGTGATTTTTAAATCAGATGCTGTCATGGGAGAATGTTGTCCTTGAAAATCTGTTTTCTTAAACACTGTCTGCATGAGGCCCAATCAGAGTCAGGGTGGGCGGGCTCACACAGATTCTAGGCTGATGATTGGTTGTTATAATGAGGGTTGTTTGGGCTCCACAGATTCCCTTTCTTTGCTTCGTCTGTTTTGTCAACACTGTGAGGTCGTTTTGTAGTATTACCAAACCCTCGTGATGTGAGGCACTAAACCAAGACGTCCCAACGAGCTGCTGTTGTTTGAACAGCATTATGCAGAGGAAAATCTCTGATGACGAAGCAAAATCTGTTTCCTGTAATTCCTCAGTTTTAAGAGTTTTACTCACTCACAGAGGAGGGCTCACAGTGCTAACACCATGACACTGTTGTGGACTAGCAAGATTCAAGATTCAAAGCTTTTATTGTCATGTGTGCAGTAAAGAAACACGTTTCCCTGTACAATGAAATGCTTACTTTGCTGCCCACACTGGATGCCGAAAGAGTATATATAAATAATGTATAAAATCTAAATAGAATATAATAACTGTACAAATAAAAAATAAAATAAAATAAAATAGAAATATAAGATTTAGAAGATGTGAATGAAATGAAATTTTGAAATGAAATTGTAAATGTACATTGTGCATCAGTAGCTGTAAACATTAAACATTATTGTGCAATTAGTGCAAGAACATGATAAAGTGACCAGTGAGGATGTCCATGGGGGGGGGGGGGGGGAGGAGCACAGGACCAGCTGAACAAATCATCAAACTTTTTATTTGTGCCTTTATGGACAGGATCATGAAGATGGACAGGGCAGTGGCTGAAGAGAGGGACTGACACATAGCATAGGACCACAGCATAGGACTGACACATAGCATAGGACCACAGCATAGGACCACAGCATAGGACTGACACAGCATAGGACTGACACATAGCATAGGACCACAGCATAGGACTGACACATAGCATAGGACCACAGCATAGGACTGACACATAGCATAGGACCACAGCAAAGGACTGACACAGCATAGGACCACAGCAAAGGACTGACACAGCATAGGACCACAGCATAGGACTGACACAGCATAGGACCACAGCATAGGACTGACACATAGCATAGGACCACAGCAAAGGACTGCAGTGTGGCATAGAATCCTAGTGCAGCATAGGACTGTAGCGTATCATATGACCACCACACAGGACTGTAGTGTATAATAGGAACACAGCATAGGACCATATTGTAACACAGGACCACAGCATAGGACCATTGTGTAGCATAGAGCCGTATCATAGCATGATACCGTAGCGTAAGACATGTCATGGGACCACAGCATAGGATGGGAGTGTACAGACGGAGAACAGAGCCGTGGGCAGTCCACCCTGGGCCACTCCCTTCAGGGCGTACCTGGTTAGCGCGGGGCCTACCTGGTGAGCCTGCTAGCAGAGTGAAGATGTGTTGTGCTGTGTTCTCCAACAGGGGTGTGGTCGCCCTCAACGCCACGCTGAGCTTCGAGCTCCACCCGGAGGACCCAGGGGGAGGTGGGGAGCAGGGGGTCCACCTGATGCGCCGCAGCGCCCCCCTGGAGGGCTCCGGGGACTGCGGGGTCTCCCATGCCCCTGTCCCCTCCCTCCATGCTGCCCAGCACAGACCCAGGGTGAGGTGGACTGCCCAAGAGCCTTGGGGCAAGGCATTCAAGTGATACCCTACCTTAGTGTGGACCCTCAACCGCTGGCGTTGACCTCACTAAGGGGGAGGGGCCTCTGTGGCTGTATTCAAACCCTTCACTATGATCTGGTTCTATGGTAGTATATTCTATTGTTGTCACTGCTCTGTTCTGTGTATAGATGTAGAGTTGATAGCAGTAGCAGTACAAACTATTTATTGTGGGGGGCGTTTATTGTTAATTTATTACAATTATTATAATTTATTTATTATTTATAATCATTTATTGTGCGTTATTTATCATAATCTCAAGGATACTAGTTCTGAGGTTTATTTACATTTGATAGCTGAGCTGTGCTGACCTTTGACCTGTGTTTGTGTTGTGGTTAACCTTTGACCTGTGTTTGTGTTGTACAGACAAAGAGGGACCTGCTGTCTGAGACCAAATACATCGAACTGGTGCTGGTGGCTGACCACCAGGAGGTGTGTGTGTGTGTGTGTGTGTATATGTGTGTGTGTGTGTGTGTGTGTGTCTGTGTGTGTGTGTGTGTGTGTGTGTGTGTGTGTGTGTGTGTGTGTGTGTGTGTGTGTGTGTGTGTGTGTGTGTGTGTGTGTGTGTGTGTGTGTGTATATGTGGGTGTGTGTGTGTGTGTGTGTGTGTGTGTGTGTGTGTGTGTATATGTGGGTGTGTGTGTGTGTGTGTGTGTGTGTGTGTGTGTGTGTGTGTGTGTGTGTGTGTGTGTGTGTATGTCTGTCTAGTGTGTGTGTGTGTACATAGATTTTTTTTCATATAAAAATGTCTCCAAAATGCACCCTCTTTAATACTAACTTGCTGGTTTAGTTTGTGAACCTTTTGCATCCAGGAAATGTGCTCACAGTGGCCCTCATTTATCAAACGAGCGTACGACAGAAAATGGACGTAAAATGGACGTACGCTCATTTCCACGTTGAGCTTGGCATTTATCCATTTGAACGTGAGCGCAGGCTGCGACGAAATCTCACGTCAGGTCTGAGCTCGTGTACGCAACTTTTTCAAGTGCGACCAGTGGCGAGACATATATCCGCGGACAACTTTTTATAGAGTCGGACAACTTTTTCTTCACCTTATTAGGATTAAAATAATGTTAACGCAATGCAAACAATAGCCTATAGGTCAAATGTGAAATGTTTTAAGGTGGATCAATTTTACATTTAATTAATTATTCAATTAATTATTTACCTCTTCCGTAGCCCGCTGAACATGGGACACACTGTTGACTGCAACAGTGATTTGTTTCCATATAGCGTTTTTTTTGCTTGCCCTTAATTAGATTAGATTAGATTCAACTTTATTGTCATTGTGCAGAGTACAAGTACAGGGACAACGAAATGCAGTTGGCGTTCTAACCAGAAGTGCAAATGAGCGATAAAGGTGCGGGTTGAAATGCAGAAATGCAGAATAAGGTGCAGAGTGCAAAATTGAAAAACATGAAAAGTGGCAGTAGTTATTAAAGTGACTATAATTAACGGTAGTTATTAAAGTGACAGTAAACAGTGCAGGTGGAGGTAGTGATCGTTAAGGTAGTAAACGGTTACTAACACTAGCAGAAACAGACTGTAAACAGTATAAAAAAATTAAAAAAAAATTAAAAAATGTAAACAATGTACAGGTAGTGCGGGAAATAGTAATATAATACAAGAAGTGTAGCCTACAGATGGTGCAATAGTGCACTAGTGCAATACAACAGAACGGATACAACAGATGAATGTGGATTGTATGGATATGGGGGTGGGGGGTGCAACAGCAGTTGAGAATAAATAATACAATAAATAACATTACTATAAATAATATGAAGTATGTCCAGGGGGGTGAGGGGTGGGGGTGCTGGGTGGGCAGGGGTGAGTGTCCTTGGGGGGGGGGGGGGGGGGCGCATCAACAAGTGACACGAGTGTCTCCATTTCTGTTTCTGAAAAAATCCGCTTCTTCTTTGCCGTTGGATGTTTCTCCATGTCGTAAAAGTTAGGGGCGAGACTTTCTTTTATAGGGGCATGTTACGTTAATTACGATCGATCTCAGCCACTGTATTTATCAACACCAAGCTCCTTCGTACGCTGGGATTGGTTTGATACGACACGTTTCGTAAATCTCACGTGGGTCCTATCGTAAGATGAATCATGCGTTCAGATTTGCGCTCATTTCTACGTTCGTTTGATAAATGAGGGCCAGTGTGTTTATCCAAGGTCCTTAAGACATGTCTTCATGCACCAGTGGTTAGTAGCACTATTGAATACGTCTTCATTTCATTTGGAATGTGTATTGATCCAGTACGTGAACTACCAGAAGAGCAACAAGACCATCATCTATCGACTGCTGGACATCGCCAACCAGGTGGACTGGGTAGGTTCTGGCTCGCTGACCTTCAGCATTCAGTTCAACTCGCTGCTACTGTTAAACAAAGATTAGCAACTTAATCTCTCTTAACCCTCGTCTGCTGGATTACCACCATCATGTCTGTGGACACTCCTAACTGTCCCTCTGTCTCTCTCCCTATCTCCTCTCTCTCTCTCCCCCTCTCTAACTGTCACTTTCTCCTCCCTCTTTCTTTCTCTCTCCCCCTCTCCCCCTCTCAAACTCACTTTCTCCCACCCAATCCCTCCCTCCCTCTCTCTCTCTCTGTCTCTCTCTCTCTCTCTCTCTCTCTGTCTCTCTCTCTCTCTCTCTGTCTCTCTCTGTCCCCCTTTCTAACTCTACCTTTCTCTCTGTCCCCCTCTCTCTCTCTCTCTCTGTCTCTCTCTGTCCCCCTCTCTCTCTCTAACTCTCTCTGTCTCTCCCCCCTGTCCCCCCCAGTTCTACCGGCCGCTGAATGTGCGCGTGGCGCTGGTGGGTCTGGAGATCTGGACCGAGCAGGACCGCATCGCGGTGGAGCGGAGTCCTGCCGACACTCTCAACCACTTCCTGGAGTGGAGGAGCAGGGAGCTGCTCCCTCGGCTTCACCATGACAACGCCCAGCTGGTCATGTGAGGCTCCGCCCCCGTCGCAGTGAGGATGGGCAGCAGGGCGGCCCCCCTGTGTGGAGACACCGAGGGTCTGCCCTGCTGCTACGGCGGGGGGCTTCCTTTGTCTTACCGTGTGCATTGAGACATTATTGTGTATGTATTGCTGACGTTCACATTATTTATTGACAGCATTTGTTGTGTGTGTGTGTGTGTGTGTATGTGTGTGTGTCTATGTGTGTGTGTGTGAAGGGGGGGGTCTTTTGATGGCACCACAGTGGGGATGGCCTCCCAGTCCTCCATGTGCTCCAGAGACCGGTCAGGAGGAGTCAATGTGGTGTGTTACCTGTCTGTCTGTCCGTCTGTCTGTCTGTCTGTCTGTAAACATGTCTCACTCTTGGTCCATGCGGTTAGAGTGTCTCCCTGTCTGTCTGTCATGACCCTGTTAATCTGTCTGACCCCTGACCCCTGACCCCAGGACCACCTGGTGAGCGTGCTGGGCGTGGCCTCCACCGTGGCCCACGAGCTGGGCCACAACCTGGGCATGAGCCACGACACGGCCCAGCGGCGCTGCCAGTGTCTGAACGAGGCCCGGCTGGGGGGCTGCATCATGGAGCCCTCGACCGGGTCGGTACCAGCACCCCACACGGCCGCCGCTGGCCCAGTCCTCGTGTATTCAAAATATGTTGTTTTTAAAGTCATCATCGGCCAATAGGAAGGGATTAAATATCTGAGTCAGCAATATCCCGCCAGGCCATATGCTAATCCAATGATTAGCCCGCCCTCTGCTGGCTCAGCACCAAACCTGCAGGTCCCTCTTGGATTAGCACCCACGGTGAACTATGCCCCCCTGCTGGCCTGGTTATGTATTGCATCCATTTTGCATCCATTAAGAGATATGCATCCTCCAGACCCATATCCCCAGCCTGACCTCTGACCCCCCCCCCAGGTTCATGCCAGGCCAGCAGTTCAGCAGCTGCAGTGCCAGGGACCTGAGCCTGAGCCTGGGCCATGGGGGGGGCATGTGCCTGTTCAACGTCCCCCAGCCTGACAGGCTGCTGGGAGGCGCGCGCTGCGGGAACCTCTACGTGGAGAAGGGAGAGGAGTGTGACTGTGGGCTGCTGGAGGTAGAGCTACACGCTAACACCATGCTACACGCTAACAACACAACATGCCAACATCAGGCTACATGCTAACATCAGGCTACATCATGTTAACATACCTGCTGGAGGTAGTGGTCACACCACATGTTCACCATAGTATGAAGAAGGGTTCTCCCTGTGATGGTCTTGTCGATGTGCTGTGATTGGTCAGGAGTGTGATGACCCCTGCTGCAACGCCTCCACCTGCAGACTGCAGCCTGGGGCCCAGTGCTCCGCCCATGGGACCTGCTGTGAAGACTGCAAGGTTACACACACACACACACACACACACACACCAAGGTCACAGGAGTGTTTGGGAGGCAGGAGGTCCACATGGTTCAGCGATGGTACACTGGGACTGAAGTCCACATGATAATAATAAAGATCCTTCTGTTCTGTTCCTTCCTGGTA
Source organism: Urophycis tenuis (assembly GCA_036785325.1). Lineage (NCBI taxonomy): Eukaryota > Metazoa > Chordata > Actinopteri > Gadiformes > Phycidae > Urophycis > Urophycis tenuis. The sequence goes on along the minus strand of JAXIVH010000002.1, from coordinate 16,948,948 downwards.
TTCCCTCCTCTCTCCCCTCGTCCTCCCCTCCTCCCCTCCTCTCTCCTCTCGTCCTCCCCTCCTCCCCTACTCCCCTCTTCCTCCTCCTCCCCTCCTCCCCTCCTCTAGCTGCGCTCTGCAGGGTGGCAGTGTCGCGAGCCCCTGGGGGAGTGTGACCTCCCAGAGTTCTGCACCGGGACGTCGGCCTACTGCCCTGCCAACGTGTTCCTGCAGAACGGGGAGCCCTGCGAGGACAGCGCCTCCTACTGCTTCGGGGGAACGTGTGCCAGCCTCAACAGCCAGTGTCAGCTGCTGTGGGGAGCAAGTGAGTCTCTGCTGGGCGTGGGGAGGAGGAGGGCGCAGCAGCGTGGGGAGGAGGAGGGCGCAGCAGTCAGGGCGTGGGGAGGAGGAGGGCGCAGCAGTCAGGGCGTGGGGAGGAGGAGGGCGCAGCAGCGTGGGGAGGAGGAGGGCGCAGCAGTCAGGGCGTGGGGAGGAGGAGGGCGCAGCAGTCAGGGCGTGGGGAGGAGGAGGGCGCAGCAGCGTGGGGAGGAGGAGGGCGCAGCAGTCAGGGCGTGGGGAGGAGGAGGGCGCAGCAGTCAGGGCGTGGGGAGGAGGAGGGCGCAGCAGTCAGGGCGTGGGGAGGAGGAGGGCGCAGCAGTCAGGGCGTGAGGAGGAGGAGGGCGCAGCAGCGTGGGGAGGAGGAGGGCGCAGCAGTCAGGGCGTGGGGAGGAGGGCGCAGCAGTCAGGGCGTGGGCCTTCCAGCTGAAAGGCTCTCCAGTCAAACCTCAATCTCTGCAATCTATCTGTAGGCGCCCTTGAGCAAGACTGACTGCCTGTCTGCTAATTCGTGAAGCCAATGTTCGGTAGCTTTGATAAAAGTCTGCAGACATTAAGCTGAACTAAACCATAGGCAGTAGACTAGATCTCTGAGCACTCACAGCTCCAGGTTGGCCCGTCTGCCTGTCTCCATGTCTGTCTGTCTACATGTCTGCCTGTCTCCATGTCTGTCTGTCTCCATGTCTGCCTGTCTACATGTCTTTCTGTCTCCATGTCTGTCTGCCCAGATGCCAGCCATGCCCCGCCCCTCTGCTTCTCCTCGGTCAACAAACAAGGAAACAAATATGGACACTGTGGCCAGATGTCCAACGGCTCCTATATACCCTGCAGCAGCGCGTAAGTATACCTCTGTGTGTGTGTGTGTGTGTGTGTGTGTGTGTGTGTGATGATCATATGTGTGTCCCCTCTAGGGACGTGCTCTGCGGGAAGCTCCAGTGTCAGGGTGGGAGTGAGCGTCCAGTTCTCTCCACTAGCGCTGAGATCCTGACCACCAAGGTCCAGTTCAACCAGAGCGACCTGGTCTGCCGTGGGACCTACCTGGACCTGGGGGACGATGTATCAGACCCCGCCAGCGTGGCCCAGGGCACAGCCTGCGGTCCCCACAAGGTAGGGTCCTCTCTCTAGGTCCCTACTAGGTAGGGTCCTCTCTCTAGGTCCCTACAAGGTAGGGTCCTCTCTCTAGGTCCCCACAAGGTAGGATCTTCTCTCTCTAGGTCCCTACTAGGTAGGGTCCTCTCTCTAGGTCCCTACAAGGTAGGGTCCTCTCTCTAGGTCCCCATAAGGTCGGGTCCTCTCTTTAGGTCCCCATAAGTGTTGAATTCACTAACTTTTTCCTTACACTTGTGAGTTTTGAAGAGGACTTTTACGAACTTATCCGGAAAGACGGAAGAGACGTCGACGCAGCGGTAGCCTTAGCAACAGAGAGTTGAAGCTATCAGAAAAGTGCTCTTTTAAATAAACTCCTGGTGTACTTACAAACTTTAAAATGCCTCGTTTTGTGAGTACAGACCATATATGTACTACTACAGAAGTTGGGTAACAATCCATGCATTATTAGTGGGGTAATTTACGAGATATACACATCTTACCGTTCACTCCAATACTAAGCCATTCGGCTGATACCCCTAAACTTGATAAATATTGACCGTCGCTACAAATGCATCTGAGGGGGTATTTGGCTGCATTATTGGTGGAAATAACCTCAGGGTGAATTTTACTCCGAACCATCACTTTAAAGCAGGAGTGTGTGTGTTTTCAGGCGTGTTTGGACCAGAGGTGTCAGGACGTGTCTGTGTTCCAGGTGGATGAGTGCCGGGCCAAATGTAGTGGGCACGGGGTGAGTCCAGCGGAGTTTAGTCCCCGTATCACCTTACCATGATCACATACAGTGGTGATTGCATATGACATGCAGTATGTGATACTAGAACTAGCCAGAGCATTCCTGTGTGTACTCAGTGTGTGTATTTCATGTACATTGTGTATGTGGTGTGTCAGGTGTGTAACAGCAACATGAACTGCCACTGTGAGGTGGGTTGGGCCCCCCCAGACTGCCGCTATGCCGGCCATGGGGGCAGCGTGGACAGTGGCCCCTCTCGGGCCCCTGGAGGTGAGGAACCCCTGGGGCAATCTCTGTGTGTGGAGGCTGCTCTGTGTGTGAAGGCTGCTCTGTGTGTGGAGGCTGCTCTGTGTGTGAAGGCTGCTCTGTGTGTGAAGGCTGCTCTGTCTGAAGGCTGCTCAGTGTGTGAAGGCTGCTCTGTGTGTTAAGGCTGCTCTGTGTGTGGAGGCTACTCTGTGTGTGAAGGCTGCTCTGTCTGAAGGCTGCTCTGTGTGTGAAGGCTGCTCTGTCTGAAGGCTGCTCTGTGTGTGAAGGCTGCTCTGTCTGAAGGCTGCTCTGTGTGTGAAGGCTGCTCTGTGTGTGGAGGCTGCTCTGTCTGAAGGCTGCTCTGTGTGTGAAGGCTGCTCTGTCTGAAGGCTGCTCTGTGTGTGAAGGCTGCTCTGTCTGAAGGCTGCTCTGTGTGTGAAGGCTGCTCTGTGTGTGAAGGCTGCTCTGTCTGAAGGCTGCTCTGTGTGTGAAGGCTGCTCTGTCTGAAGGCTGCTCTGTGTGTGAAGGCTGCTCTGTCTGAAGGCTGCTCTGTGTGTGAAGGCGGCTCTGTGTGTGAAGGCTGCTCTGTGTGTGAAGGCTGCTCTGTCTGAAGGCTGCTCTGTGTGTGAAGGATGCTCTGTCTGAAGGCTGCTCTGTGTGTGGAGGCTGCTCTGTGTGTGAAGGCTGCTCTGTCTGAAGGCTGCTCTGTGTGGAGGCTGCTCTGTGTGTGAAGGCTGCTCTGTCTGAAGGCTGCTCTGTGTGTGGAGGCTGCTCTGTGTGTGAAGGCTGCTCTGTCTGAAGGCTGCTCTGTGTGTGAAGGCTGCTCTGTGTGTGGAGGCTGCTCTGTGTGTGAAGGCTGCTCTGTGTGTGAAGGCTGCTCTGTCTGAAGGCTGCTCTGTGTGTGAAGGCGGCTCTGTGTGTGGAGGCTGCTCTGTGTGTGAAGGCTGCTCTGTCTGAAGGCTGCTCTGTGTGTGAAGGCTGCTCTGTCTGAAGGCTGCTCTGTCTGAAGGCTGCTCTGTGTGTGAAGGCTGCTCTGTCTGAAGGCTGCTCTGTGTGTGGAGGCTGCTCTGTGTGTGAAGGCTGCTCTGTCTGAAGGCTGCTCTGTGTGTGAAGGCGGCTCTGTGTGTGGAGGCTGCTCTGTGTGTGAAGGCTGCTCTGTCTGAAGGCTGCTCTGTGTGTGAAGGCTGCTCTGTCTGAAGGCTGCTCTGTAAACCTTCAGGCACGGACCCAGTGCGCGTGGCTCTGCTGGTCATCTTCCTCTTCGTCCTGCCGGTGGTCCTCCTCTTCTTCATGCTACGGTTCCCGCGCTGCCGCCGCGGCCTGCTGGGCCTCGGGGGGAGGAGCCCCTTCCGCAAGAGCCGCCATCACAACCGGTACCTCGGCACGCCGTGCGGCTGTTGGCCAGTAGCAGATGATTGGTGCTTGACGATGGTTTTGATTGGTGGATGTTTACATGATGCAGTGTGACTCACTGTGAGGACTGGGGCGTGGAGTTTGATGCCCAGCCTCTTTACAGCAGGTAGGACTAGATGTTGTGTTTCTGTGTTTTGGCAGTGAGAGACAACATGAGAATATCAGAGTCAATGTCAGGTCTTTGACTCTGGGTTTTAAAGTACATTGGAGTTTTCTTCAGGTTTAAAATGCTGAATTCAGCCAGCTGTCTCTCTGGTGTCATTACATTTGTTCTGAATGAATTTGTGTTTCAACATTTAAACTCAATCTGTCTTGGAGACACATTGAGTTTGTTCCATCTTTAACTAACTGGTTACCAACATGACCAGCTTATCCAAAGAACAGAACTGTGTTTGAATGCTCAGTGTGGTAAGTGTGTCTCTGTGTTAGTAGAACTAGCTGTTTGTGGTTCAGATGATGAGATCTTTAGCTAGCTGGGTACGGCCGCTTTGTCCTCCTTTGTCAGCACGTCTGTGAAGATCTATATTGTGGCTCCCATCCGTGTACTGACAGAGAAGTATAAAGTAAACATTAGAGATGCTACCAAGCTACCTGTGTCTGGACTCCACCCACTCCTCCTCCCTGCTGTCTGTAGCTAGCAGCCTAATGCTATCCATGTGTATCAGCCAGGCTGCTGCAGCTCGCACCTGGGATCACATCCTGGCTCACTGGATCTGATAGAGGTTACACCTGGTGGTTGTGATAGAGGTTACACCTGGTGGATGTGATAGAGGTTACACCTGGTGGACGTGATAGAGGTTACACCTGGTGGACGTGATAGAGGTTACACCTGGTGGACATGATTGAGGTTACACCTGGTGGATGTGATTGAGGCTACACCTGGTGGATGTGATAGAGGTTACACCTGGTGGACGTGATTGAGGTTACACCTGGTGGATGTGATTGAGGCTACAACTGGTGGATGTGATAGAGGCTACACCTGGTGGATGTGATAGAGGTTACACCTGGTGGATGTGATAGAGGTTACACCTGGTGGATGTGATAGAGGCTACAACTGGTGGATGTGATAGAGGTTACACCTGGTGGACGTGATAGAGGTTACACCTGGTGGACATGATTGAGGTTACACCTGGTGGATGTGATTGAGGCTACACCTGGTGGATGTGATAGAGGTTACACCTGGTGGACGTGATTGAGGTTACACCTGGTGGATGTGATTGAGGCTACAACTGGTGGATGTGATAGAGGCTACACCTGGTGGATGTGATTGAGGTTACACCTGGTGGATGTGATAGAGGCTACACCTGGTGGATTTGATAGAGTTTATACCTGGTGGATGTGATTTAGGTTACACCTGGTGGATTTGATTGAGGTCATAGGTTAGGCTGCGGTCGTTGGGGATCGAACCCAGTATCTTAGGACTGGGAGCAGAGTGTGGTGCACCAGTGTTTGATGACCTTTGTTCTGCAGAACTCCGGTGATGGAGCGTGTGGACGAGTGCAATGGAGAACAGGTCCAACCGCTTCGCTACCAGTGGAATCGCCACGGCGACATCCCCCTGAGCTCGCCCTCCAACAAGGTAACCATGGCAACATGCTGGGGGTATCAGCAGATTAAAACATCACAACATGAATGGCGTATGAAACGCTCATCTGCTTTGCTCCTCTCATTAACATGTGTGCTTGACTGACAGATTGACCAATCTACCAGTGACCGCTTCCTTCCTCTCTGCATGTCTTCTCATTGGCCGGTCAGCATCTGCTTCCTGTTTTTTTCTCCTATCAGGTTCATGACAGGCCTGCTCCTCCCACTAAGCCCCTCCCCCCTGACCCTGAGCTTAAAAGGCTCCAGGTAACCCTGCCCAGCTCAGGCTTCACGTCCACTACTGTGTGCTAACGTGCTAGCTGCTAATCCGCAGTGTGTTAGCCTCGAGTTGCTAGTAGGAGTTAGCCTGTTTGTTCCTACTAGTGTGCTGCGGTGGAAAGTACTTTAACTCACCAACTGTGCTTCTTTGACTCTATTGTGTACACCTCATTTAAGACTGACCTGACTGAGTACCACTTTTATTGAAAGGCTTCTTATTCTTGAGGAAAAACCACAACCTAATCAACATTTACCTGATCCAACAAAGAACAAGAGATCATAATTCGATGTAAACAATGTTCAAGTTCTTTGACTACGACAAAACACTTTTACTATTCTTTTTCTTTGAAAATCCTTTTTCCGTGGGGACTTTTCTGAATGGTAGCAGAGTACTTTTCCACCAGGTAGCGTGTCTGTCTGTCTGTGTCTGTGTGGAGCTGTAGAGCAGCGTGCCTCCTGTTTGCCTCTAAGTGTTCTGTGGGGTTCTGTGGGGTTCTGTGGGGTTCCGTGGCTGTGCAGCCGCATTGTCTCACAGCCCCCAGAACCAGAACTCTGCTGGGTGTTACTCTGGGGAAACCTGCTTCCTAAACTCACCCTGTAGAACTACATGATGTTTCAGTCCTCCTGGAAGTGATTTTGTTGCCTATTGTTATACTAAACACAACAAAAGCTATTGCTAAAATGTATAACTACATTTCCTGTCTGTAAATAGTTGAGTTGACCTCTCTTATATATCCACGTTACGACATGTGCGTCCAGCTGCCAGTCAGAAGAGGTTATTGCAGTGCCTAGTGTTATTGCAGTGCCTAGTGTTATTGCAGTGCCTAGTGTTATTGCAGTGCCTAGTGTTATTGCAGTGTCTAGTGTTATTGCAGTGCCTAGTGTTATTGCAGTGCCTAGTGTTATTGCAGTGCCTAGTGTTATTGCAGTGCCTAGTGTTATTGCAGTGCCTAGTGTTATTGCAGTGCCTAGTGTTATTGCAGTGCCTAGTGTCTGCCACAGGGGGTGCTGCTGTGTTCTGAATGACTTCCTTTCCTCCAGAGGCGCGCTGCTCCGTCCAAGCCGCTGCCCCCTGACCCATATAGCCCCACCAATCAGGTACAGTCCCCGGGTGGCACGGCCTGCGCTGTCCGTCTGTCTGTCTGCTGCTTGTTGTACGTCCAAAGTGCACACATTTGAAACCAACATGGCTGCCGAGGAAACAACATTTTGTGATTTGTTGAACACTTTTCTGTTTGTATCTCAAGTAGCTTCTCAATATGGAGAATGCATTGAAGAGAGCATAGAGAGCATTCTAGCATAGCTTCTTAGCATGGTGTTAACACAGTGTGTTGTAGCAGAGCATTGTAGCATAGCATTGTAGCATTGCTTGTTAGCATGGTGTAGTAGCACTGTGTTGTAACAGTGTAGCTCAAACATAGTGAAGAGGATCCTTCCAACTATGATTACAGAGCGGTGCCTATTGGCTTACCGTTCTGTGTTATCCCCTCTCTTGAACAGAAAGGATGTGATCAGCACACAGAGCAGTGGGTCTGTGGTTGACCTGTTGTTGGACTGATGAACGAAAGGCCATTCACTATTTTGTGGCCTTTCTTTCCATTCCTCAGTAACAGAGAGGGCTCAGAGACAAACATGAGAGCAGGCAGCAGGACGAAGGCAAACGCATCTTTACTGCGAGGAGATAAAACCCTCTTCTCCATTAGCGTGGACACTGAGGCTGTGACTGGTGTTGTAAAGCCCTCAGAGCAGATGTAGGTCTGCTGACCACTGACCACCCACAGGCAGGCAAACATCCTCTTTCGCTTATGCAACAGCGTGAGCTGTGTGCATTTCACCAACCTGGAAGTCAGACCATGAAGACGAGATGTCGAGAGATAGTAGTTGAGTGTTAGTAGTGGTGTGAGTGTTAGTGGTGTGTGTGTGTGTGTGTGTGTTAGTAGTGATGTGAGTGTGTGTGTGTGTTAGTAGTGATGTGAGTGTGTGTGTGTGTGTTACTAGTGTTGTGAGTGTGTGTGTTAGTAGTGGTGTGTGTGTGTGTGTGTGTTAGTAGTGGTGTGTGTGTGTGTGTGTGTGTGTGTTAGTAGTGATGTGAGTGTGTGTGTGTGTGTGTTAGTGGTGTGTGTGTTAGTAGTGGTGTGTGTGTGTGTGTGTGTTAGTAGTGGTGTGTGTGTGTGTGTGTGTTAGTAGTGGTGTGTGTGTGTGTTAGTAGTGATGTGAGTGTGTGTGTGTGTTAGTGGTGTGTGTGTGTGTTACTAGTGTTGTGAGTGTGTGTGTTAGTAGTGGTGTGTGTGTGTGTGTGTGTTAGTAGTGGAGTGTGTGTGTTACTAGTGGTGTGTGTGTTAGTAGTGGTGTGTGTGTGTTACTAGTGGTGTGTGTGTTAGTAGTGGTGTGTGTGTTAGTAGTGGTGTGTGTGTTACTAGTGGTGTGTGTGTTAGTAGTTGTGTGTGTGTGTTACTACTAGTGGTGTGTGTGTTAGTAGTGGTGTGTGTGTGTGTGTGTTACTAGTGGTATGTGTGTTAGTGGTGTGTGTGTGTTATTAGTGGTGTGTGTGTTACTAGTGGTGTGTGTTAGTGGTGTGTGTGTGTGTGTGTTACTAGTGGTGTGTGTTAGTGGTGTGTGTGTGTGTGTGTTAGTAGTGGTGTGTGTGTGTGTTGTGTTACTAGTGGTGTGTGTGTGTTACTAGTGGTGTGTGTTAGCGGTGTGTGTGTTTGTAGTGGTGTGTGTGTGTGTGTTACTAGTGGTATGTGTGTTAGTAGTGGTGTGTGTGTGTTAGTGGTGTGTGTTTGTTAGTAGTGGTGTGTGTTAGTGGTGTGTGTGTGTGTTACTAGTGGTGTGTGTTAGTTGTGTGTGTGTGTTAGTAGTGGTGTGTGTGTGTTAGTGGTGTGTGTTTGTTAGTAGTGGTGTGTGTTTGTTAGTAGTGGTGTGTGTTAGTGGTGTGTGTTAGTAGTGGTGTGTGTGTGTGTGTGTGTGTGTGTTAGTGGTGTGTGTGTGTGTGTGTTACTAGTGGTGTGTGTGTGTGTTAGTAGTGGTGTGTGTGTGTTTCTAGTGGTGTGTTTGTGTGTGTGTGTGTTACTAGTGGTGTGTTTGTGTGTGTGTGTTACTAGTGGTGTGTTTGTGTGTGTGTGTGTTACTAGTGGTGTGTTTGTGTGTGTGTGTGTTACTAGTGGTGTGTTTGTGTGTGTGTGTGTGTGTGTTACTAGTGGTGTGTTTGTGTGTGTGTGTGTGTTACTAGTGGTGTGTTTGTGTGTGTGTGTGTGTGTGTTACTAGTGGTGTGTTTGTGTGTGTGTGTGTTACTAGTGGTGTGTGTGTGTGTGTTACTAGTGGTGTGTGTGTGTGTGTTACTAGTGGTGTGTTTGTGTGTGTGTGTGTTACTAGTGGTGTGTTTGTGTGTGTGTGTGTGTTACTAGTGGTGTGTTTGTGTGTGTGTGTGTTACTAGTGGTGTGTTTGTGTGTGTGTGTGTTACTAGTGGTGTGTGTGTGTGTTACTAGTGGTGTGTTTGTGTGTGTGTGTGTTACTAGTGGTGTGTGTGTGTGTTACTAGTGGTGTGTTTGTGTGTGTGTGTGTTACTAATGGTGTGTTTGTGTGTGTGTGTGTTACTAGTGGTGTGTGTGTGTGTTACTAGTGGTGTGTGTGTGTGTGTGTGTGTGTGTGTTACTAGTGGTGTGTTTGTGTGTGTGTGTGTTACTAGTGGTGTGTTTGTGTGTGTGTGTGTTACTAGTGGTGTGTTTGTGTGTGTGTGTGTTACTAGTGGTGTGTGTGTGTGTTACTAGTGGTGTGTGTGTGTGTGTGTGTGTGTGTTACTAGTGGTGTGTGTGTGTGTTACTAGTGGTGTGTGTGTGTGTGTGTGTGTGTTACTAGTGGTGTGTTTGTGTGTGTGTGTGTTACTAGTGGTGTGTTTGTGTGTGTGTGTGTTACTAGTGGTGTGTGTGTGTGTGTGTGTGTGTGTGTGTGTGTGTGTGTGTGTTACTAGTGGTGTGTGTGTGTGTGTTTGTGTGTGTGTGTGTTACTAGTGGTGTGATATTAACATGCTATCTCTAGTGTGGTGCTGTCCTCACTAACTAGTGTCGATGGTCACGTTACCATCATACCACTGGAGTGAAACTGTGAGCGTCTACCAGAGAGGATCTGCTTCACTCTCCTTCCCGTATTTTGTGTTCCAACCACTCCTGTGCTGATGCGTCTGAGTAAGTGCAGCAGTGACCTCGCCACAGAAGCAGTCAGCATTACGGCTGCTGGCCTCAGCCTCCATCAGCACTCTGCTGCGTGGGCTCTGCTCTGGCCCCGCCCCCTCGGGGCGGGGCCAGAGCAGCCTGAAGCCTCCAATGCAGAACCTGTGTGTCGCACGTGTGACAGGGTGCTGGTGTGTGGACGGGCCAAGAACCTTGAAACTCATGGGGTTTCTAAATACGTTTAGAATTTCTGGATGTTCAACCGACGATAGTTCTGGATGTCTGCTGGGCTCTGAAGACGGTGGAGCGTTCTCACGTGTTCTGTAGGAGCAGTGGTGTGGTCAGCACACTGAGCTCATCCAGCAGGGGGCTTCTCTGCATCCTGCGTGGGAGAAGCTGTGTGCTAGCCGTCTCCTGTCCGTCTCCCGCCAGCCTCCCCCGTTCCTCCCTTCACCTGCACTCCTTCCTTCCTTTGTTTTCTTCCTGACATTAATGCTTCCAGGTCAGACCCGCCCCTCCCAACAGACCACTCCCCCCCGACCCAACGCAAACTCTGGGCCAGGTACCCGCCCGGAGCTAGCATGTAGTTAGCATGTAGCTGACGTAGTAGTAGTGCTCTAGTGGGGAGATGTACATAATGATGGTGTTCATTCATTCATTCATTCATTCTTGGGTGATGTGGTGGAATCTCCTGGGCTGGGGACTTAATCTAAATGTAGATAACGTGAATCAGAATCACTTGGTGGATGCTGAATGGTTTGGTGTGGTTAAAGTCAGGTTAGGGATTGGTGGAAGCAATGCATCATGGGTATAAGCCCCTCTGTCACGGTCTCACACTATTTCCATCATCCTCTGCTTAGGTTCCGGAACGTTCCAAACCTCCCGTCCCAGGGAGACCTCCTCCTGTGGACCTCCCCCCTCACCCCCCTCACCCCCCTCAGCCCCCTTACCCCCCTCACCCTCCTCACCCCAGAGCAGTCGCACCTGAAGGCCTTCCAAACAGGTACAGCTACTGGTGTGTGTGTGTGTGTGTGTGTGTGTGTGTGTGTGTGTGTGTGTGTGTGTGTGTGTGTGTGTGTGTGTGTGTGTGTGTGTGTGTGTGTGTGTGTGTGTGTGTGTGTGTGTGTAACCGTGCAGTCTTCACAGCAGGTGCCTTGGTGGAGCACTGGGCCCTGGGCTATGTGTGTGATTGCCTGCCTGTGCACAAGCCATTGATGATCATGCAGATGCTGCAGCGGGTTGTCATGGTGACTCTTCATCTCTGTGTCATCTAGACGACCTCCTCCTCCTCCATCGAAACCGGCCCTACCCCGGAAACCCACCTCCCCGGCCCTCCCCAGCCGGCCGGACCAGCACACACCTGGGCCAGCCTGAGAAACAAGCCTACAACAAGCCTACAACAAGCCTACAACAAGCCTACAACAAGCCTACAACAAGCCTACAACAAGCCTACAACAAGCCTACGAACGACTTAGAGGAACAGCATCCACACAGACGAGCCTCAGACACACCTGTACACATACATACATGTGTACATCGTATATGCATGTATACATACATGTGTACATGTATGTATGTATGGGCTCTTGTGTCAGTTGCGCTCTAGTTCCACAGGGCCTGCACAGCCCAATCGCTTTGTTACGTCGCAATCCGCCGATGATTGGACAGTTCATTCTGACCGTCTGTATCATCACTGCGCCAGACTGGGAGCTCACAGGCAGGATGGTAGCCTGGACCGGACTGCAGGTTCAGCAACAGCACCTCTGAAAGACTAAAAAGACCTCAGCCCTTCTCCTGCACTCTGCGTCTTCATTTCATTTGAATGTCCAATTCCAGGAACTAAGATGGAACCAACATGGCCACTTGGTGAAGAAGGTCCATAAGGCTGTTAAGCTTGATAGATCTAGATAGACCACGATAGATGTAGACCATACTGGAGGTTCTCCACCTGTGACCTGTGACCTCTGAGACCCCCACGAGAGGAGGGACCCAATGTGTAACTAGGCTGCAGGCTGCACCAGTTTCAGCGGTTGGCCCTGGAGATGACAGGAAGCACCTGGCTGATGTTGGGCACACAGACTGACCTCCAGGCACGCTGTGTTCGGATGGGTTCTTTAGGAGAACACCTACGCCTTCCAAGGAGTGTGCTTTGGACCCTCTTGTGTGCTTGTATTAACCTTTATTAACCTGTCTACTGTGAGCCCGTGACGTCATCGTGTGTGATTGTATCAGGTCGGATCGCAGAGGATGCTGGCGTCTAGATTGTTGACTGCTGCTTCTGTTTTTCGTTTTGTCTCGTTTTGTTCCGTTCGTTTGCCTAGTGTGCCTGTTTATTGTTTAATTCCCTCCCCATATACCGCGCTCCGCTTTAATCTATCCCGCACCTCTCCCGTTCCCGTTTTCATTCACCCCCCACCTGGACTATCAGCCGTGTTAGCCAACTAGCTGACAGCCGGTTAAAGTCTCCACTTCTGGATCCTTCCATCTCCCGACTCTGAGTGTGTGGATCGCTTGCTATGGACCTGGGTACGTACGTTTGTGTGTTTGTGGTGGTGATTGTGCCAACCCATGACCGACTCGCTGCGTGCTCTGCATTAGCCCCGCTCTGTCCCAGCCTGTCGGCTGCCTAGCGTGCCCTGCTAAAAACATTAGCCTAGCTGTTCTCCCCCGCACCCTGTTCTCCACCGTCAACAAACTTCTCCAGCCGCCTGACATCAACCCACCCTCCTCCCCGGATCTCTGTAACTCTTTTCTTCTTGCCTTCAACAATAAAATCACCCAAATCAACTGCTCCCTGACTGCTGCCATCAGCACTGCATCCTCTAACCCCCCCCCCCCCCCCCCCCCATCTCCCTCACCCTCCCTATCCACCCGCCCCCCCTTCTCTCACTACCTTCTCCCCTGTTGACTCCTCTCACATTCTGGATATCATCACTGCATCCAAGTCAACCACCTGCTCCCTCAACCCCCTCCCAACTACTCTAACCAAGGCCTGCCTCCCCGTCCTCATCCCCCACCTCACCACCCTCTTCAATCAGTCTCTATTCCTCTGTCTTCAAACTTGCCTCCATCACCCCCATCCTCAAAAAGCCCACCCTGGATCCAGTCAACCTCTCCAACTACCTCCCCATCTCCAACCTGCCATTTTTTTCCAAAACACTCGAGCGCATTGTCGCCGCCCAACTCCATACTCACCTCCATACGACCATCACCCCCTCCCCCCGGCACGCAACCTTGGCGTCGCCCTGGACTCCACTCTCTCCTTTGTTCCCCACGTCAGCTCCATCATCAAGACCTCATACTTTCACCTCCGCCGCATCGCCAAGATCAGACACTGCCTCTCCCCCTCTGCTGCCGAATCCCTCATCCATGCCTTCATTTCCTCACATCTGGACTACTGCAACTCCCTCCTCACTGGCATCACCTCTCACTCCCTCCATAGACTCCAATTGGTCCAAAACTCTGCTGCTCGCCTCCTTACCCACACCCGGTCCTGATCACTCCTGTCCTCTCCACTCTCCACTGGCTCCCCATCAAACAATGCATCACCTTCAAAATACTCCTCCTGACTTTTAAAGCTCTCCATCACCTGGCCCCGTCCTACCTGTCAGATCTCCTCACCCCCAATCAACCCTCCCAAGCCCTCCCATCCTCCTCCACACTCACTCTGATCGCTAAACCATCGAGACTCAAAACCTTCGGCGACAGAGCCTTCTCCTCAGCAGCACCCCGACTCTGGAACTCACTCCCCCAACCTGTTTGTGACACCCCCTCTCTTCCCACATTCAAATCCCTTTTAAAAACATACCTCTTCTTACAAGCCTACCACCTCCCCTATCCATAACCCTAACCATCCCCTCCCTTGCCCTCTCCCCTCCTCATGCCCTGCCACCCCCTCATCCCACCCCGCCACTCTCCCCTGCATCTCGGCCCATTGGACTCCTATTGCTCCTGTCCTGTCCTTATGTCTTGTCTTGGATGTATCACTGTATGTATGTACAGTATATATGTGGTATTCTCATCTTTCTTTGTTCTTTGTTCCATTTTGTAAGCGACTTTGGGTCCCTGAAAAGCGCTATACAAATAAAATGAATTATTATTTATTATTAAGCCTGAAATGCGCTTCTGTCTGCGGCTAGCGTGTAGCATGTAGCACGTAGCATCGTTGTGCTCTCCAGGGAACGGTGTTAAATTCACACAACGAGAACGTACAAGAACCGAGCGAACATGACTAGAATCAGAACCCACTGTAGTATTTTGTCTATTTATTTAGTGGCAATTTGGTTTTGCTTACTTTGAGACGTTTTTACGCTGTGGCTGTTTTGTCAGCGCACTCCACTCACAGATGTGTTGCCCAGCCTGCCTCACAGTGGGCCTTCAGAGGAAGTATCTCATGTCTTCTAGAATGAATGCTGTGCTGGGATGCCAGTTGAACCAAACAACTCGTTTGTTGATTTACTGTGTGGATGAACGTGGGATCTCCATGAGAACCTCCTGACATTTAGCCTGGGAATTCCCATGCTGCTTTGCGCGCGATTTCATTCTCACTGCAAAGACAGCCTGGAAACCACCGCCCTTATTTTCCCCTGAGTTAGGGAACCAATCACAGAACAGGGGGCAGCAAGACGATGAACACCGAAGCTTGTAGCGTGTTAATCCAACATGGCAGCGGACACAACGTTACCGTTCGATGCAGCCTTAGAAAGTGTATTAAGTAGCTATTAATTTAATTTTAGTAGCTAATTTTTAGTAGCAATTGGCTATGAATCGCGCGCAAAGCAGCATGTGAAGAACCAGACGCCATTTGATAGACATTTGTAGCGCCCAATAAACGGCTCTAGGCATTCGTAAACCACGCCTCAAATACGAGAAAATGCACACCTAGTTCCCAGACCACCAATCTCATCGAGATGTGGACGCGTCAGCCAGGCTACCTGACATTAGGAACTACAGAACACTGCAGAGAACAACGATAAGAACACCAGGACCCCATCATCTGGCAACGTTCTGATGTACAGACCTGGGGGGGTAACTACTGCCTAAGCATTTGATTGTAACGGTCTGTAGCTCTGCTGGGGTCTGTAGCCTGGCTTACAACAAGTCCCCTCTTGCCTTTTACATATTCATCTTATTTTCTACGTTTGGTTTTGTTCAGGGGTTGTGTGTGTGTATGTAGAGCCTCTGTATCGACATCATCATCACTTCAGGGGTTGTGTGTGTGTATGTAGAGCCTCTGTATCTACATCTTCATCACTTCAGGGGTTGTGTGTGTGTATGTAGAGCCTCTGTATCGACATCATCATCACTTCAGGGGTTGTGTGTGTGTATGTAGAGCCTCTGTATCTACATCATCATCACTTCAGGGGTTGTGTGTGTGTATGTAGAGCCTCTGTATCGACATCATCATCACTTCAGGGGTTGTGTGTGTATGTAGAGCCTCTGTATCTACATCATCATCACTTCAGGGGTTGTGTGTGTATGTAGAGCCTCTGTATCTACATCATCATCACTTCAGGGGTTGTGTGTGTGTATGTAGAGCCTCTGTATCGACATCATCATCACTTCAGGGGTTGTGTGTGTGTATGTAGAGCCTCTGTATCTACATCATCATCACTTCAGGGGTTGTGTGTGTGTATGTAGAGCCTCTGTATCGACATCATCATCACTTCAGGGGTTGTGTGTGTATGTAGAGCCTCTGTATCTACATCATCATCACTTCAGGGGTTGTGTGTGTATGTAGAGCCTCTGTATCTACATCATCATCACTTCAGGGGTTGTGTGTGTGTATGTAGAGCCTCTGTATCTACATCATCATCACTTCAGGGGAAGTCATCAGGGGCCAGCCCTTCTGAGTGTCCTCTCACAGATCTGTTAGTCTGACTACATAACATGTCACAACGTTTTGGATCAGGTTCTATCATTTCATGTTGGAAACAGATACAGAGGTCATATCTGGACAAATCAAATCATTCAGAAAAGTTCTGTTCATCGGTCTGTCTGCAGGTAGGTGGTGGACATTTTGGGATGGAACCTCTGGGCTGAAAGTCCAGGGGCCTCATTTATCAACCGTGCGTAGGAAAAGTTCTAATTTCGTTCGTACGCATGAAATTTAGAATGTGCGTAAGTAGAAAAAAATCCGCATTTATCAAACGTGCGTACACGGGTCGTACGCACACCAGTAAGTAATCCGTAATGACAAATCCCACCTGTTCTCAACTCCCATGCTCGTGCACGGTTAGAGTCATTTGCATTCAGAAACGCCTCCAATTGACCATATATGGTAGCGGCAATCCCTCAATGCCAGCCATCAATACGTCAATACGTCAATACGTCAATGCCAGCCGTCCTCAATAGCTCCTGCTTGGAGCTGCGCACCCACCTGCAGGATGAACGAATCGTGCGTTCCTCCAGGCCACCGGGCAACAACGTTTAATAGAGACATATTGGCATTAGATTATTTGTGTATTAATTAAATGAAGTCCTTTCCTGTTAACGTAACTGAATTCATTGTGTGATGGTGCTTTTATTGTGATGTGTGTGCAATCTATTTGGCTCCAATTATATTTGCGAATCCAGCGACGGCGTGGAATTAACGGGAACTGAATGTAAAGTGGGGCTAGAGAAATGATTGCATCCAACACTGCTGGCATGATTCTACTCAGTGTCGGCTGTGAAATGCCGCATGTTGAAATGTCCCGGTGGCCAAAAATCCCAGTGTGGACAGGAGCTGAATGTGCACTGGGATGGCTTTGGTTTGTTTGGTCTTTCGCTCCAATATAGTATGTTGTAAATCCCGGCATAAATCCACAAGTATATTTTTTGGGAATCTATACCTACTGAGAAGCCACTCTGTGCTCTGACTGAGCAAATCCACACGCTCTTTGAAAACGCGCTCCCTGCAAAGCGCACGGTTCTCTAAATTTTCCAAAAGTGCAAGATGCGCCATCGTCCTTATTTCAAGTTGTCTTTTTTGGGTTGTCCTGTCCCAGCTGTCTTTTATAGCTTGTCATACCAATTATTCAAAAATGTCTGCTAACTTACTAAATGAGAATTGTTATTAATTAGAGGATACAGGGGATATGTGTGACGTTTGTGATTGCTGAACACTGCGACTCTTAACGGGTTCTCGTAGTAGTTTCACTATTCTACCACTAGGTTTTGTGCGTACGCATGGTCAGAGTTGTGCTTAAATTTACGCACGTTCCTACGCACAAGTACAAGTTGATAAATCCCATACTTTGCGTGGGAATGTTCGTACGCACTGCGTAAGCACAAATCTGTGCGTACGCACGTTTGATAAATGAGGCCCCAGGAACTGTCCGTCTCTCTGTCTGTTAGTCAGGCCTGTATCTGAGATGACCACAACGGGGATCTCTGAGGGTTGGGGTGCAATGTCAGACTATCATAAAGCATCAATCGATTGGTTGATAAATGTTCTTCATTGATTCTAGCAGTTGGTTTCATTCGGTCCATGGGATAAGGAGTTCTCAGAATGCCATAAATAAAACATCAAGTTTAACATCACAACAGGAATTCAAGTCTCTGGTGTTGGCTGTGTGTCTGTACGTGGTGTGTCTGTACCATAGACTGTATAGACATTCTTAACAGCGGAGATGAAGCCTAAAATTGAGCTTCTGGGCGCCGCCATCTTGGACATTTCAGTCTGTGTTCTAAGCCCGCCTACCTCCGGCCAGACCAATCAAAGCCTCGAATCCGTGAAGGTCATGCCGTGATGACAGATGACAGCTGCCAATCAAATTGACCACGCCCTTAATTATTCATAAAATAAATCCTTCTCTGTGCATTAAAATAATGGATTCTTAAAAAATTCACCCCCCTCACAGTTGTCATGGACTCGAACACTACTGAAAGACACCAAAATGGTTTTTTGAACCAGGCTATAAACATGTTTATTTTGGCTGTAAAGTTTGACATTTTAACATGGGTGTCTATGGGAGTTGACTCCTTTCTGCAGCCAGCCTCAAGCGGCCAGTCGAGGAACTGCAAGTTTTTGCACTTCCGCATGGGCTTCATTTTTCAGCATGGAATGTTGCCGCTTGGTCTGTACGTGGTGTGTGTCTGTGTGTGTCTGTACGCGGTGTGTGTCTGTACGTGGTGTGTGTCTGTACGTGGTGTGTGTCTGTACGTGGTGTGTGTCTGTACGTGGTGTGTGTCTAGGTGGTGTGTGTCTGTACGTGGTGTGTGTCTACGTGGTGTGTGTCTACGTGGTGTGTGTCTGTAGGCGGTGTGTGTCTGTACATGGTGTGTGTCTACGTGGTGTGTGTCTAGGCGGTGTGTGTCTGTACGTGGTGTGTGTCTATGTGGTGTGTGTCTGTAGGCAGTGTGTGTCTGTAGGCAGTGTGTGTCTGTAAGCGGTGTGTGTCTATGTGGTGTGTGTCTGTATGTGGTCTGTGTTGTGAAACAGGGCTTGAGAAATGACTTCCTCTAAGACAGACGCGAGCACTCAGACACACACACACTCACACAAACGGATGCACACACACACACTCACACAGCGATGTAACGGAAGTTCCTCATTTGTGTTTCCATCGCAATCAGTGCGCTGTCTCCTTCAGACGACACAAGACACGCTGCTCTTCATCTGCTGTCTCCTTCAGACGACACAAGACACGCTGCTCTTCATCTGCTGTCTCCTTCAGACGACACAAGACGCGCTGCTCTTCATCTGCTGGTGACTTCACTGGAGAGCCTCCTGGAGCAGCTTCTCAACACCCAGCCAGCGCTCTGTCAGGGTCCCTGCCTCTTCCTCAGCATGAGCCTCCTCCTCCTCCTCTGGGCTCTGCTCGGAGCTCCAGAGCTCTCATTGGGGAGTCCTGCCACACGCCCTCGGATGTCTTTCCTGCTGGGTGAGTGTGCTGCTCTCTCTCTCTCTCTCTCTCTCTCTCTCTCTCTCTCTCTCTCTCTCTCTCTCTCTCTCTCTCTCTCTCTCTCTCCACTCTCTCTTCCTTGATCACTCTCTCCCCACTCCATGTGTGTGTATGTGTGCATGTGTCTGTTTTCATTTCCTATCGTCAGGTGTCATGTAGGGTGTCAATTCTTCACGCCCTCTCTCTCCCTCTTCTTCACTCTTCTTCATGCCCTCTCTCTCCCTCTTCTTCACTCTTCTTCACGCCCTCTCTCCCTTTTCTGGACTCTCCCTCTGTCTTGTGAGAAAGTGAAAGGGAGATCATGATGGATTGGGAGAGAGGGAGGGAGGGTGAGGGAGAGCTTGAGAGAGTGGGAGAGACAAAGTTAGAGTGAACTTGGATGACTTCTGCCCAGAGAATCACATGCCGCCTGTTATCGACATGTTGTCAGTATTATGACTAAAGCTGTTGTATTTGTGTCTTCAGACCTGTTTTAAAAGTGTTTGGGTTGTTCTTATCATCTTCTTCTTATCATCCTATCCTTGACTTGTTGTCAAGGATTGGATAGGATGATAAGAAGAAGAAGTCATAAGAGTGAGCTCTGCTCCAGAACTCCCACTCACTTCTGTTTTGAAACATGATGTTTACCCACATCCTCCAAACCCGTCTGTGGTTTGGTGCTTCACTTCTCATATCATGTTAGTACCATTATGATGATGTGTCCCTAAGCAGACCACCTCTAACCTAACAGCTTAACTTGACCACCTCTAACCTAACACCTTAACCACCTCTAACCTAACTTGAACTTCAGCTTAACTTAAAGGGGTAGTTTGGAATTTTGGACATAGGCCCTTATTTTCAAGTTAGCCAGTGTGTTATTTATCATTGGAGACGTTTTCAACACATTTCATTCAGTTCTTCTAGTTGCAGAGTTTGCTGGTGCTAGACTACTGCAAGTCAACGGTTTCGGCTAGCCTGCTTATAAAAACGTACCCACTCCACAGTTCACCTGAGGTAAATGAATTATAACGCCAGAGAATGTTAGAAATAAAACCAACCTTGCATGGCATTGCATTTTGAGGGACTTGTGTCTCAGCAGCAGCGTTATACTTCCTGGTAGTAGGCTACGGCAGCGGCGGACTGATATTACCTAGGTTAACCGGCAGAAACCAGTCCCTCAAAATGTGATGATTCATGCGATGCAAGGTTGGTTTTATTTCTAACATTATTCTATCAATACAGACATTTACATCGATAGACTGTGGAGTGGGTAAGACTGTTTTTATGAAGTGGGTAAGACTGTTTTTATTAGCAGACTCGACAAAACCGTTGATTTGCAGTAGTCTAGCACCAGCAAACTCTGCAACTAGAAGGATTGAATGAAATGTGTTGAAAACGTCTCCAATGATAAATAACACCCTGGCTTACTTGGAAATGAGGGCATATGTCCAAAATTCTGAACTACCCCTTTAACCATCTGTAACCTAACACCTAAACTAACCACCTCTAACCTAACACCTAAACTAACCATCTCTTACCTAACACCTAAACTAACCATCTGTAACCTAACACCTAAACTAATCATCTCTTACCTAACATCTAAACTAACCACCTCTAACCTAACATCTAAACTAACCATCTCTTACCTAACATCTAAACTAACCACATCTAACCTAACGTCTAAACTAACCACCTCTAACCTAACGTCTAAACTAACCACCTCTAACCTAACACCTAAACTAACCATCTGTAACCTAACATCTAAACTAACCACCTCTAACCTAACACCTAAACTAACCATCTCTAACCTAACACCTAAACTTACCATCTCTAACCTAACACCAAAACTAACCATCTGTAGCCTAACACCTAAACTAACCATCTGTAGCCTAACACCTAAACTAACCATCTGTAGCCTAACACCTAAACTAACCATCTGTAACCTAACACCGAAACTAACCACCTCTAACCTAACACCTAAACTAACCATCTGTAACCTAACATCTAAACTAACCAGCTGTAACCTAACACCTAAACTAACCATCTCCAACGTGTGGGCATGTCACTTCGATGTGGGCGTGTCATTTGGATGTGGGTGTGTCATTTGGGTGTGGGCATGTCGGTGGCCATTGGTGTCATGTGGTGAAGCTGTACCACCCCTGATGATCACTCTGGATAAGATCCTTCTCCGTAAGACATTTATCATGTTGTTGTACCACCTCTCCACAGACTCTTCAGACAGAGGTCTGGTTTACTTCAACACATCAGACATCCACAACACCACCACCCTGTTGCTAAGCAACGATGGCTCCACCCTCTACGTGGGGGCGCGGAATGCCATACTCTCATTGGACATCAGTGATCCTGATGTCATCAATCTGAAGGAAAAGGTTGGTTAGAAAGCAGAGCTAGAATGATATGATTTAGAATTACAATGTAGGAGGAGCTAGAATGATATAGGACCTACAATTATATCATAGGCATGGCTAGAATTATTACATTAAGAGCTATGATTGTAAGGTAGTTGGTGGTATAGTAGGCAGGGCTAGACGTATATAGTAGGAGGAGCTGGTATTACAAAGTAGGAGGCCCTGCGATTACATAGTGGGAGGAGCTAGGATTATATAGTAGGAGGAGCTGGTATTATAAAGTAGGAGGAGCTAGGAATATAGAGTAGCGTGGGCTACAATCTTATTGGAGATCCTGTAGAGATTGCATGACATACTTTCTGTTCATCTCAAGACTCAATCATATGATAACCTATGGAACTGTGTGTCCAGAGGGACTGGTCTCCATCTTTAGAGGACACCCAGGCCTGTCGGGACAAACAGAAGAATGAAAAGGTAACCACTGCTGTCCTCAGGACTAGTCCTCACACAGGACCAGAGGCTTGCAGACTGGCCAAAACAAATCAGAGTCAATCATCATAATGGAGTAAACACACTGTAAACAGCATATGCATATTCATGACGGATGAATGAATGACTTGATGAACACATGGATGTGACCCCAGGTGGACTGCCCTAACTTCATCCGGGTGCTGCAGCCTAAGAACTCCACCCACCTCTACGCCTGTGGCAGCTACGCCTACAACCCTCAGGATGCCTACTTGGTAGGTCCTGCCTCTGGCCACAGCCTCTCCTCTCTCTGCTCTCTGAGGTTCTGAGTGTCCGGAGTGTCTGCTGTCCTACTGGCAGCCCTACTCCACCCACTGCTGTTACTGCTGATATCTGTTGTACTGTTACTGCTGATATCTGTTGAACTGTTACTGCTGATATCTGTTGAACTGTTACTGCTGATATCTGTTGAACTGTTACTGCTGATATCTGTTGAACTGTTACTGCTGATATCTGTTGAACTGTTACAGCTGATATCTGTTGAACTGTTACTGCTGATATCTGTTGAACTGTTACTGCTGATATCTGTTGAACTGTTACTGCTGATATCTGTTGAACTGTTACTGCTGATATCTGTTGAACTGTTACTGCTGATATCTGTTGAACTGTTACAGCTGATATCTGTTGAACTGTACCTGTTGATATCTGTTGAACTGTTACTGCTGATATCTGTCTAACTGTTAGTGCTGATATCTGTTGAACTGTTACTGCTGATATCTGTTGAACTGTTACAGCTGATATCTGTTGAACTGTACCTGTTGATATCTGTTGAACTGTTACTGCTGATATCTGTCTAACTGTTAGTGCTGATATCTGTTGAACTGTTACTGCTGATATCTGTTGAACTGTTACAGCTGATATCTGTTGAACTGTACCTGTTGATATCTGTTTATCTGTTACTGCTACTACTACTTGTTGTTTTGCTACTTCTACTATGACTCCTATTTAGTCATTCAGCAGATGCTCAAGCCTACAGGTAGGTCGCGTCAGGGATCAAACTTAGTACCGTCTGGCTGGGATTCGGCCATCCTCGCCACTTGGCCACCCTGTTGCTCAGAGAAGTAGCTGAGTAGTTTGAGTGCTGCGGTTGTGTTGTGTGTGTTGTGCGCTCCAGTGCTCCTGTTGTGTGGTGTCTCCTCCCAGCCGTCCCTGTGATCCTCACACTCTCTGCCTCCGCAGGACCGGCAGACCCTCCACCTGACCCCCATCTCCATGGCCAAGGGCCGCTGCCCCTTCAACCCCTTTGAGAGGAACACTGCCATCACCGTCGGTAGGCCAGAGCCGCTCCGGGTGTCAGCCGAACCCGGGTCCTGGTGAACGTGGCGCGGCCTCAGGGCGCTTTCAACAGGACATGACATGACATGACATGACATGACATGACATGACACATAACGTAGCGCCTTTTCACACACAGTGCCAGCCTCTAGTTTCCGTTTACAGATAAGGTCTTCAGTAATGTGTTGCTTGTATTTTCAGGGCCCTTATTCACAGCCACAGTATATCTGTGACAATCTACAACCAATGTATACATCAGATACATACTGAGAAGCTGTATGTGTGTTAAAATGGTTTGATTATTTTAAATATTTTATGATGAATTAAAGGGCATGATGTTTCAATGATGAGCACAAAGCTGATCCAGTATTTAACATGCTCTCTGTTCCCCTTCATGGATTGATCCAGTATTTAACATGCTCTCTGTTCCCCTTCATGGATTGATCCAGTATTTAACATGCTCTCTGTTCCCCTTCATGGATTGTGTGACTCCAGAGCCCTCTGCTCGCAGCCTGTGGGTTCCTGCGGCGGCTGTGTGACTTGTTAGACGTCTTCTCCACTTGAAGAGCTCCTCACCTGTTGTGTGTGTGGTTCACCACGTCCTCCAGATGGAGAGCTCCTCACCTGTTGTGTGTGTGGTTCACCACGTCCTCCAGATGAAGAGCTGTTTACCTGTTGTGTGTGTGGTTCACCACGTCCTCCAGATGAAGAGCTCCTCACCTGTTGTGTGTGTGGTTCACCACGTCCTCCAGATGAAGAGCTGTTCACCTGTTGTGTGTGTGGTTCACCACGTCCTCCAGATGAAGAGCTCCTCACCTGTTGTGTGTGTGGTTCACCACGTCCTCCAGATGGAGAGCTCCTCACCTGTTGTGTGTGTGGTTCACCACGTCCTCCAGATGAAGAGCTCCTCACCTGTTGTGTGTGTGGTTCACCACGTCCTCCAGATGAAGAGCTCCTCACCTGTTGTGTGTGTGGTTCACCACGTCCTCCAGATGAAGAGCTCCTCACCTGTTGTGTGTTTGGTTCACCACGTCCTCCAGATGAAGAGCTGTTCACCTGTTGTGTGTGTGGTTCACCACGTCCTCCAGATGAAGAGCTCCTCACCTGTTGTGTGTGTGGTTCACCACGTCCTCCAGATGAAGAGCTCCTCACCTGTTGTGTGTGTGGTTCACCACGTCCTCCAGATGGAGAGCTGTTCACCGGCACCACAGAAGACTTCAAGGGGACTCAGCCTGTCATCTCCCGACACTTCATCTCAGCCGGAGGGCAGTCCGTACGTCAGGAGGCTTCTAGCACGTTATTGGACGGTGAGTGGAGCCACGCCCACCTCACTTAAAGCCGCGAGGTGGTCGGCTGCAGGGCTGAAGGTCGGAGACTTACTGTCTGTGTTTGTATGGGGAAAGGTTGGAACCCCAATGTCCAGTCTGAAAAAGGTTCCCTCACACCGGGCTGTTCCTTAAGGGATTCCCTGGAAAGTGGCTTTGCAAAAAGGCTGTAGGAAATAGTAGCCTACATGGAGTGAAGTGAGCATGCTAAGGGTTACTCAACAGCAATGTGGAACATTGCTCCAGAACATTGTGACATGACCATCATGGGGAGCCAGCCAGCAATGTTCATGCCCTTGAGTCAGTACTCAGTAACAATGACCTCAACTCTACACATCTGTTTTCAGTACTTCCCTCCCCTCGTAAGTATGCTAACTAAGTGCAGAACAGTCTGTTGTTTGGGGTTTCTGTCTCCCAGTAGAAAGGTTCTGGGTTCAATCCCTGATGTTGGTGTATACCTGTAGGCAGCCTTGAGTTACATGCCCTTAACCCCTACCTGTGCTCCTAAATAATCTCCTCCTCCTCCTCCTCCTCCTTCTACAGTATTAATATTGTAACACTTGCATTTTTTCATTCATGTGAATGCAGTCTGATGTAAGGCTCCATGTTTCATTTTAAGTTGTAAATTTGTTTTAAGTTATTATAGTTAGTTATTATAGTTATTATATTAAGTGTAGTTAAATTGTTGATTTAGTATTTGAAGAGTTTGAAAAAGCGTAATTCAGTAAAATAAAAATGACTTATATTGTTAAAAAAATGTTTTACCATGTGCCCTTTTTTTTAATTTGAGCCCCTGCCCCTCAAAAGGTATCTGCACAATTAAATTCAAATCACTTTATTCATCCCCTAGGGGCAATTAGAATGCACAGAGAGCCCACCATATACAGTACATCATCAATAAAAATGTAATAAATGCACGGCCCTGCTGGAGAGTGTAGACTAACACACACTATTTCTTTCTACTTCTTTCTACACTACTTCTTTCTTTCTCTACTTACTTTCTGCCTCAGAGCCCACATTCATCAGTTCCTCATTGGACCAGAGCGAGGGGAAGCTCTACTTCTTCTTCACAGAAGTCCTGAAGGAGTTCCCCTACATAGTGGAGCACAAGGGAGCCAGGGTGGCCCAGGTCTGCAAGGTAACAACTCTGAATCTCACACAACGATGTTGACCCCTCCACAGTAATGTGGGAACCAGACTTTGACAGGAGGTTCCACTTCCACTCTTCTGCTGTGTTGCTAGAATGACGTTGGAGGACGGAGAACTCTCCAGAGGAAATGGACCTCCTTCACTAAGTCCCTGCTGCTCTGCCAGCCTCCCAAACAGCAGCCGTTTGACATTCTGCTGGACATGTTTACTCTGGAGCCACCAGAGGGAGACTCTTCCAAAGACACTCTTTTCTACGGCGTCTTCACCAACCAATGGTAGGAGCAGAGAGTTTAAATGACAAGGAAGTACACTCACCTGATTGCATTTTGTGTTTATCAGACTATGAAGTCATTTATATACATACCAACCTTTTGACTGGTAATCAAACACCAAAGGCATTAGACTTCAAATAGTCTCACTTGAATGTCAGCCTTGTATTCTGTGTTGTTGTATTAATGTTGAGAAGTGGCCCTTGAGTTATAAGGTGTTCTCAGGTTAGCCCCTGAAGGGGCTGTATACCTGATGCTGCGGTGTTCTGTGTGCTGTCAGGTCACTTGGCTCAGAGTCTTCTGCAGTCTGTGCCTTCAAGATGCAGGACATCCGGGATGTGTTCTCCGGTTACTACAGGACTTTTGACCCAGGGAATCATCAGTGGAGCACCTCTGGGACCAAGAGAACCGCCCAGGGAAAGGTTATCAGAACCAGAATCACAACCGCTTTACAATGAAACTATCAGCACCATTTGATCAGCACATAAAATAACTAAATGTACAAATTCACTTTCCTGACTAGCTCACAGTCATGTCAACGTCTTTTGTGGTTGGACCTATCAGAGCATCCGGTCTTGTTTGACAGGAAGCTGCTTTTCAGACCCTACTTCTCAACATGGTCCGCTCTGTGTTCACCAGTGTGGGCTGTGGAATGCCACTGATGTGGTCCTGGAAGTGGTGAAGAAGAGCTTCCTGAGCCATGCTAGAGTGCTGGCAGAAGGGGAAGCCCCTCTCATGGTGTCCAGCGGGCCCAACGGAGTGCGCTACAGCCGGCTGGTTGCTGTGACAACCCAGGCGGCTAATCAGAAGGAGTACACCGTTCTGTTCCTGCTCACAGGTGGGTCCATGGTTTGGATCTCAGGTGGGTTCATGGTTTGAATCTCAGGTGAGTTCATGGTTTGAATCTCAGGTGGGTCCATGGTTTGGATCTCAGGTGGGTTCATGGTTTGAATCTCAGGTGGGACCATGGTTTGGATCTCAGGTGGGTTCATGGTTTGAATCTCAGGTGGGTTCATGGTTTGAATCTCAGGTGAGTTCATGGTTTGAATCTCAGGTGGGACCATGGTTTGGATCTCAGGTGGGTTCATGGTTTGAATCTCAGGTGAGTTCATGGTTTGAATCTCAGGTGGGTCCATGGTTTGGATCTCTTCTCAGATTAGTGTTTGTGTAAAGTTGTGTGACTTGTTGTCTTTTCTTGTGCAGAAAAGGGGTTCCTCCACAAGGTGGTTCTGTTGGATGGGGGTCCGCGTGTCATAGAGGAGGTTCAGGTCTTCAAAGAACCTCAGCTGGTGAAGAGCCTCCTCCTGTCGTCCTCCAAGGTAAGGCTGGGTGGACGAAGATGTCTCACCTCGGACCAGCTAATCTATGGCTAGGACAGGCTCATCGATGGTAGGCTAGTCTAGTCTATACTTGTCTGTGCTAGGCTAGTGTAGGCTATGATAGACAAGTCTATGACTATTCTATGCAAGACTACTCTAGTGAATGCCAGCCTATGCCATGCTAGACCTATGCCATGCTAGACCTATGCCATGCTAGACCTATGCCATGCTAGACCTATGCTATGCTAGACCTATGCCATGCTAGACCTATGCTATGCTAGACCTATGCTATGCTAGACCTATGCCATGCTAGACCTATGCCATGCTAGACCTATGCTATGCTAGACCTATGCCATGCTAGACCTATGCCATGCTAGACCTATGCCATGCTAGACCTATGCCATGCTAGACCTATGCTATGCTAGACCTATGCCATGCTAGACCTATGCCATGCTAGACCTATGCTATGCTAGACCTATGCCATGCTAGACCTATGCCATGCTAGACCTATGCCATGCTTGGCTAGCGGCATGTGGCTGAATGACAGCCTGCTCCTGTCCTGCAGGGGGTGCTGTATGTGGGCTGGTCTGGGGGCGTGACAGCAGTACCCCTAGCCCACTGCTCCAGCTACCAGAGCTGTGGCCAATGTGTGCTTGCTGGGGACCCCTTCTGCAGCTGGGACCCCTCCCAGCAGGCCTGCACCAAACACCACACACTGCAGACGTAAGCACAGACCTGGATTATCATGACAGTATGATTCAACGGTAGCAGTTATAATGTGTTATATTAGACATTGAATTGATTGATTTCTTCTCTTCAGGGCTCAGGATGTAGAGAACGCGAACATTACCAAACAGTGTCCTCCCTCGTCCTTCACTCCTCTGGCAGGTAGCCACCTCCTCAAACATACTCCTCTCTGACCGATCCACTCCCTCTGTCTGACCGGTTCAGACATCCAAATGTTTTCACTCTAATATCAAAAATGGTGAACTAATATAAAAAAGTGCCCTGTTTTCTGAGGCCATTTCTAACTGCTGTGTATTTTTCACAAATATCAACAGTTTGGTTGGCATTTTACTGTGTGAACGTTTAATATGTATTTGTAAAAAATCTGATCTAATATGTAAAAAGATAAAATAGTGAACATGATGTTGACAGCCAGTTGTGTGTGACAGAGGCCCTGCAGCCCCCTCTGAATCACGTCCTGACCCTCCGGTGTGCACGGCCCTCGAACCTGGCTACCCTGACCTGGACCTCGGGCCGCCACGGACTCACCCTGCCCCAGAACCTCTTCCTGCAGCGCCCCGACGGCAGCCTGACCTTCCCGGCCGTGGCTGACACCCTGGGGAACTACACGTGCACCTCCCACGAGGCGGGGTACCTCGAGGTCCGGGCCGTCTTCGCCGTCACCACACCCTCTGCAAGTGCTGAGCCGGTCGGGACTGGCTTGGGACTTTTGTACCGAGTCATACACACGACAGTACGCCAGACCACTGCCGAGCCTCCCAACAGGGAGACCCCCAAAGACCACCCTGCAGACCACGACTCTAATCAAACCCAGCCCGATTGCACAGGCAGGCCCCGGAGTGGCCTAGAGGCCACGGAGGCCTCTAGGCCAGAGAAGGAGGTGATGTGCAGGGAGAAGAGCTACCACAGGGAGCTGGTGGTGGTGTCCCTGCTGCTGGCGCTGTGTGTCAGTGTGATACTGCTGATCCTGGCCCACATGTGGAGCCAGAGAGGCCCAGCGCTGTCCCCCAAGGCCCAGGGGAGCCTCGTGGAAGAGGACCAGGGGCCCCTGGAGAACGACAGCATCTTGAAGCAGGAACCTGTTGCTCCAGAGGTCAAGGTGGTGTTGTGAGAGGAGAGCTTGGGGTCAAACATGGCATTGGAAATTGGAAAGTGTCTCTTTAAGTGATTTGCAAAGGGACAACACTTTGGAGGTCATTTCTAGTGCATCATGGGACGTGAGTTTGAGGGGTCACTCACAAAGCAGCCTCTTTTGGACGAGGGAAGAGTGAGGAATTCCAGCAAAGTAAAAATGCGATGGAATGGGGGGGGGGGGACGGGGACGGGACAGAAAGGCCGCTAAAGATAAACAACAGCTATCCTGCTAACCTAAGGCACAGTTAGGTTAACCTCTGACCCCAGAGCATCTCAGGAGACCACCTTATTTTTAGGAGAATACAAATGTTATAAAATAATCAAATAAACTACAATGTAATTCCATGCCAGGAATTATTTGTGCATAGGAATGCCTGTAATCATAGAGTTAAACAATAATTCAGTTGAGGTTGGGATCGAACCGCCAACCCACTCTACCCACTGAGCAATGCTGCCCAGTTCACAGCTGGAGAGAAATTAGCCTGTCAAAGAGTCAAACGTAGCAATGGGCAAGGTTTTTTGCATTTTTAATCTCAAATATCTCAAAAGGCAAAAATTTACGAAAATGAAAAATACATGGCACAGCCATGAGTAAGTAGAGCATTGTATTACAGTTTGAATTAAATCTTGAGGTTCAGTCGTTTAGCTTCCATTAATTGCACAAATTTGGTATGAAGAATAATCATTTGTAAATAAGAATTTGTTCTTAATTGCTTGCCTGGGTAAATAAAGGTTAAATGAAAAAATAAAAAAATAATATGAGGAAAAGCGATATGGTGCATTCCTATGCACAATAATACATCACTGGATCAATGTGGAAGACAAGAGAGGTTTTATTTCATCAGACCCAGATGAGAAATCAGGGACAAACTGCACTTGCGTTATTTAACTTTTTTGTGTATATGACCAGAAACAGCTGAATGTACAACTGTTCTAACAGCTTCCCCTGAAGTCCACCATAGGCCACACCCCCTTTAGTTACACTCTTAAGAAGTCAACTTGGACCATGCGCTGTCCGGCAGACAACACTGAGCCAACTAACTGTTGCTATGGCAACGGCTAGTTGCAATGGTGTTAGCATGTTGACGCTAAGCAGTTAGTGGAGAAATGGCTAGCACTTAGCTAGACTGAGCATTGGTACAGAAATGGCCTGCAGATAGCATGGCATCAGCTAGCTTCTAGCATATCAACAGATAGCAATGAACATAGCAACAACTAGCAGTTAGTATAGTAATGCAAAGTAAGTAAAGTAGTAGTAAGTAAAACCATTGTACAGAAGCTGCTTCCAGGATTTCAGTTTGCTTTGCCTGTGAATATTGAAGCTTCCTGCCCGTGATGGAATATGAGCATGCATAGTGATCACCATCATAGAAAGTAGAATGTAATGTGTTCTCTATCCATATTACTGTGAATACTGTGAATGACAATAACGGATTGTCTTTGGATATGCTTTCCTTTTGATGTGTAAATAAATTGTTGATTGATGATAGCTTTGTTTTGCGTGGGTTTATATCACACCATGACAATTACAAGAAAATACAAGATACAAGATACAAGAACTGTTTATTGTCATCACATCGTAGGACATGACGAAATTACAGTAGCTACCAAAATAATAGTGCATTCAATTTATTGTTTTTAAAACAAAACAATAAATGGAGAAGGGTAGAAGGAGAAGTTAAGAGGCCATAAAAATAGTTATATGGCCCACACATACTGAAAACAATGCACACACATACGGAATGACGGAATGAGAATGACAATGAACGGAATGAAATGACAAATGAGGTTATTGAAGTGAATATAAGGTAAAGAATAAATAGATAAACACCAATAGATAAATAGATAGACACCATGACAATTACCATCTTTGAAATATATAATATACAATATATATATATATATATATATTATGGCATGCCGTTCAGGAAATTAATCTTTGAATATATTGAATGAAACTTTGAATATATGGAGTGAACCTTGAATAGATTCAGCAGCCCTAAAAACCCCTAGTTAGACATCTCAAAAGTCACTTTTGGTAGAAAACAATATTTCACTATTTTCACCCAGGCCCTCTGGGCACCCCAACTTTGGTGGGCTCTCAAGGCGATTCCCAGAGGATTTGGCCGTGGATAAATTGGGAGGTGTTACTAGACACCTATAGGAACACATGGTAAAAAAATCTATTGGTAATAAATTATTTCACGATATGGCAAAAAAAAAACCTAACTTTCCCTAACTAGTAGGGGGCAGAGCGTGTTGTTTCATTCTGGGAATTCGCTAGAATAGTGACATCACTCCCACCTGGCTTCACATTATCCTGTGATCGTGTGGAAGCGGCAACACGTCTGTGACTCTTTCTGTCCTGTTTCAGGTTAGTAATGGTGGGCTCCTTTGGTTTACTTTTCTGTTCTAACATGTTTTCACTCGTTTTGTAAAGGTAACAAGTTTATTGAGTTGTGATGTTTATAAAGTGATTTCGTTTTATGGTTGAACCTGCTACTGTGCACATGTTATTGAGCGGGGATGCTAGCGGCCGTTGCTAGCGTTAGCCACATTTCGGCACTGTCTATTTCCTGGGTGTACTCTAGTGGTGCAGCGGTTTTGCCGGATTAATACCGTCAAACGGTAATGATACTGACTATGATCAGAGAAACATTTGTGTTATGCTATAAAGCAAAGAGGAAAGTTCATGTGACAAAGTGATGTGTATGTAATGTTATGTGACGAGATATGGATGTAGTATGGATATGAGAATAGTGTTATAAGATGTATGTTTATATGAAAACATAATGATTGTTATTGACTATTGTTGAATACAAAAAAATATAACATTGAAGAGACAATGGAAAAAAACAAAAGAATGGAAAAGACAGAATACGTTTTTTGGTGGTTTAATAAAACTACACATTTTCCTGTGATCGTGTGGAAGCGGCAACACGTCTGTGACTCTTTCTGTCCTGTTTCAGGATAATCTATAAACTGTACAGCAGGTACTCATGCCGGGACCTGCAACAGTTAGCTTGATAGTTTTCAGGTGATTTAATGAAGGTAAAGTGAATGGCCGAGCGTAATGGCACTGCGCTCTGACGCGGCACTTCTCCGGGACTGGAGAAGCTGCTGCGGCTACACGGATTTCGTGAACTGCAGGAGATGCTCTCATATTTTGTTTAGATACAATACGAATCACCCACATTTATAGACCAATGCAGGCTAAATATTTAGTGTAGTATTGAACGTATTTGATGATCGGCAACACATTGTCAGCTTTGGGCACGTTACTCACACAGCGGACTGCGGACGGACAGTCAAATGAGATTATGCCTTACGGAGATAATTACTATGGAATTTAAAAAATATATATTGCTGCTGTATTAATCGCTGTAACATGTAAGATTAATAAAATATATTCAAAGTTTCGGCAAATCTCATTATGCATTCGACTGTCCGTCCGCAGTCCGCTGTGTGAGTAACGTGCCCAAAGCTGACAATGTGTTGCCGATCATCAAATAAGTTTAATACTAAACTAAATCAGCCTCCATTGGTCTATGAATGTGATTAGTATTGTATCTAAACAATATATGAAGAGCTTCTCCTTCAGTTCACCAAATCCGTGTAGCCGCAGCAGCTTCTCCAGTCCCAGAGAAGTGCCGTGTCAGAGCGAAGTGAATTCGTGAAGCAAATTTCTTCGTCAGAAGAACGGGCAGGGTATTGGGAAGGGGTGTCGGGAGGATTTTAGCACGCATTCGCCAGTGTGTTTATCATGTCCTCGTTGTTTAAAATTGCTGCAACGAGATTGCAAGCGGCCTGACTCATTGTCACTCAGTTTTAGCTGCAGCGTCCACAAGTTACACAAGATGGCCGCAGGCACTGCCGTGAAGCCTGGCATCAGTCAAGTTTCATTCAATATATTCAAAAAGGTTCATTCAATATATTCAAAGTTTCATTCAATATATTCAAAGGTTCATTCAATATATTCAAAGTTTCATTCAATATATTCAAAGGTTCACTCCATATATTCAAAGTGTCATTCAATATATTCAAAGGTTCACTCCATATATTCAAGCTTCATTCAATATATTCAAGGTTCACTCCATATATTCAAGCTTCATTCAATATATTCAAGGTTCACTCCATATATTCAAAGTTTCATTCAATAAATTCAAAGGTTCACTCCATATATTCAAGTTTCATTCCATATATTCAAGGTTCACTCCATATATTCAAAGTTTCATTCAATATATTCAAGTTTCACTCCATATATCTAAAGTTTCATTCAATATATTCAAAGATTAATTTCCTGAACGGCATGCCATATATATATATATATATATATATATATATATATATATATATATATATATATATATACACACACACACATACTGAATAGGCTAAGCAAGGAGAAACTAAAAGGCCGTGTCTCCTGCTGCCTTCTCATTGAGTCCTCGTACCCAGGACCCCCACCCCCCAGGCCTCAACAGGACCCCCACCCCCCAGGACCCACCAGGACCCCCACCCCCCAGGACCCCCCAGGACCCCCACCCCCCAGGACCCACCAGGACCCCCACCCCCCAGGACCCACCAGGACCCCCACCCCCCAGGCCTCACCAGGACCCCCACCCACCAGGACCCCCCAGGACCCACCAGGACCCGGGCCGCGCCACTGTTTCTGGAAGATGGTTTATTATTTTATGAATGTATTAATTTATCAGCAAAAAGCATTTCAACAGTAAACAAGAAGTGCCGTGTGTCATGTCAGGTTATTCCTGTGTGGAGCAGGCGCGTCGCCACACAAGGGCCAATGTGGGCCAGTGCCACTATGATTGACAGCTGGCCCACCCATCATCAGAAGTGCCCGGCATTAACTTGAAATAATTCAAGGAATGAAAAAATAGCTGCATATTAAAACTGTTACATGACAAAACAGACGTTGGCTTCATTCAGCTCCGAGTTCTCTCTCTCTCTCTCTCTCTCTCTCTCTCTCTCTCTCTCTCTCTCTCTCTCTCTCCCACACACACACACACATTCACACTCCGAATTGAAAATCCCTGAAATGTTTGTTGACCTCTGTATTGGTTAAAACAGGTTAAGTCTTGGTCCTCCCTTTGAGTATTGTAAAACTTTTCCCTATTTCAATCAACTCCTTGGAGGTAGAGAGGTGCAATTACTGACGCGTGCTGGAAATGATGAGGAGTGGGTTTGATCTAAGTCGGTCCCTTTGACCATTTATTGCTTGAACATGATGGTAAGTTGTAAAACTTGTAAAGAAAAAGTAAACAAAATAAACTGTATGGCTTTCTAATAAAGTCCAAACTTTAGACCCGTCACACGGCCACCAGAAGCACGGTCAATGAATGTATGCGTGCGTCTCTCCACCTTCTGGTCTGCTGCAGCACTCTGCCACCACTAGGGAATACATGCTCACACAAAGTGAATGTACACTGACACAAATATTAATAATTCCCACACCATTTCCTCAATTCATATTTAAACTTAAATTATAATAATAAATTAAATCTTGATAACCAAAAAAAACAAAGAATGGCTCCTACAACCTCTATAGCCGTTCTTTGTCAGAAGGTGTTCTGTTATTTTGAACAGTACCGTCAGAATCAATGTTTTGGGTTCAGTCTGTCTGGTTTGTGTGTTACATGTTTACAAAGCGCTCCCAATCGCCTACAGCCTTGTCGTCCATGTTGTTGTTCATATTGATCCCAGACTACATATGGTTCTATCTGGTTCTCTTCTCCATGGGCTTGACTAACTATTTGACAAGTCTTTATCTTCGATTTTAAACCACATGCATGCATGTTGTGCCTTAAATCCCCCCCCCCCCCCCCCCCCTGAGATGAATAGTATGAAAGTAGGATCTATTTACCAATATAGCCTATTATTGTTTGCCATTAATCGTCTGATCTGTGATGAAATCGAGTGTTGTTTAATGTTGGGACAATTGTTGTAGGCCTACTACCTATATCAGAATATGTTTTTAAATAGTGGCCCACCCTACTTCGCAAAAGTCCACCCTGTTAAAGTCAACCCTGGCTACGCCACTGCTGTATACTGGCTGTAGAGACTAGTCCGGCAGCCAAATGCCATAATTTAGGTGAACCTGGTTTTGTCGGTTAAAGTTTTTTTTTGTGCTGTTTCTTGTTGCCAAGGGGTAACTCAATAAGATTAGAGAGGGTGCCCGGTGATATCCCTTGGGCAATTCTCAATATTGAGCCTTTCTTGTTCAATGTCATGAATATAAGGCGAGATACTACAGGTGAATAGGGTAAAAAAAAAAACAAGTAGATATCACTATGAAACTTCACCAGTTGATTACTTAGATCAATATGAAAAATAAATGTATTATAAGTTTTCTGTAATTTAATGTTTGGATATGCAAATTAGGCATGATGTAATTAAATATGCGCTGATTTGCATAAACTTTAAAAAGTAAAATCTGAACATTGGATAAAGCCAGTTTCTTTTTTTTTCATTTTGTTGACATATTAGATGAAAAGTATTTTACACAGGGAATTCTGGATCTCTCATTTAGTCATTCAGTAGGCCTAAATCAGAAAATACTGCCAATAGCCTTTAAAAAAAATCAATTTTCGCCATGTTTTTAGGAATTAAATGTCATAGAAATCAAGCTAAGAATAATATATTAACAAATCCCTATGTAAAAACCTTCTAAATATGGTTAGGTATAAGACTGGAAAGTTTGGTATATGTAGATGCTCATGAAGTGGAGATTTTGTTCTCAGAGTGAGGGCTGTTCACACCCATAACTAATGAAATATCATCAAAATTAGGGATACCCGATACCAGTATCGGGTATCTGGCCGATACTTCATTAAAATACTCGTACTCGTATTCGTTTTTAATTGCCGATACCACGCACCGATACCACTATGCCAGTAGCCTACATCAAACCGGCCGTATGCAGAGATGAGTTGTCCTACCTAACTAACTCGGGGGAGATAATGAATGAGCAGAAACTCTGAGATTCTGCCAAAGGCTTGTGTGTGTGAATGTTCGCTGCAAAAAGACGTAACAGTAGGCTAAGTCATGTCGGCGATTTGGGCATATTTTAAGATAAAGCGTCATCCGGCAGACTGTAAGATCTGTAATGCTACGGTGTCGAGAGGCGGAAAGGAAAGTACTTCCATAGGAAAGACGCGCCATAGTGCTTAGTACACAGAGTTCACTAATGCTAGCGGCGTAAGACCGAAGCAGCCAACCTTATGACGTCTTGCAAAAGCGAGAGAAAATGTCCAAAGACAACTCACGGGCAATACAAATAACAGAGGCACATACTCACTTCATAGCGCTCAATGACCAGCCACTTTCAGTTGTTGATAATGTCGGATTTCGCCGTCTTTTAAAAGTGCTAGAGCCCATATATGAGATTCCCAGTCGCCTCTACATCACCGATGTGATGTTGCCAAAGGTGTATGATAAAGTGAAAGATCACGTTGACGGCATAGTTCGTTGATTTGTTTAGCCTTTCTGAAGAAACATGGGAATAGTGCAACATGGTTTGTGTACTTAAAAGAAGGATACTTTTGATAACTGAAATGTGATAATGTGCTTATTAAGCAATAGTTCTGATCACTTTTTGTGATTTATTTTTGTTGTTATTCGCTTTATTTGGTTATATTTACATTTTGTCTAATGTGATGGCATTTTGTCTTTGAAGGCTTTTTTTGTTATAACCAGAAAGCTCTGTTTAGTTTTGGCTTGGAATAGCCTGTTCAAATGAATTGCACTTCTTTCATAGAGACCAAATCTAGAAAGTATCGGTATCGGTACTCGGTATCGACAAGTACACAAATAAAAGTATCGGTATCGTATCGGTTTGAAAAAAGTGGTATCGCTGCATCCCTAATCAAAATCATGAAAAAATAGGAAATACCTCTCATTTCAAGGTGAGTACTCATATCAAATGCAAATCAACTCAAATAAAATGTACTAAAACACAGTTTTCTGTGTGATAGTTATTCAGACAGTACTTTACAATTTGGAAAAAGTAAACTTTTTCTACGTCAATTAA
This sequence comes from Urophycis tenuis, assembly GCA_036785325.1. Classification (NCBI taxonomy): domain Eukaryota; kingdom Metazoa; phylum Chordata; class Actinopteri; order Gadiformes; family Phycidae; genus Urophycis; species Urophycis tenuis. The sequence continues at coordinate 16,912,074 of JAXIVH010000002.1, read as the reverse complement.
CAAATTTATTTATTTCAGATATAGTTCTGATAATTGTCCAATTCTGGCTCACTCGTTCTTGAACATCCTACCCTAAAACATGCACAGAACATTGTGCAAGGCACACCATTCATCAGGCAACTGCATCTGTTAGAGCTACAAGGGGTTTCACTCTTACAGCCACATCTGATCATCTCCAAAATATAGTCTGGTGCAAGTTTGACATTTTCTGGTAGACTCGTTGGGCTCAGTATTGCTTGTGTCTTTTTTCCATCCATATTCTTCAGGGTTCAGTCTTGGAGGAGGATTTATATTGAGTGTTCGCCACAAGACTGCTTGAAAGTGGGCCCTCTTCACATTTTCAATAAATGCTTCTGTAGTTGGTGGAAGAGCAGCCAAATTTGCTGAAGATGTATGACCTTTTCCATTCTTTGCCCCCCATACTACCAACCTTGTGTGTGACATGTTCTTGCTGTTCTTTATGCCATAACAGGCCAATATGAAATCAGTGGCTTCATCAATGACTTGTTGGAATGGCACGTCCACATTTCCAATAGCTGATCATTTATACCAAGCTTTCAGGGTTTTGATGACTGAGCCTTTTCCAATGCCAAAATAACACGCCACAGTGTCACATCCTGATATGGCATGGGCTGGTAAAAGGCTTTTTTTTTTTTTTTTACAATTTTCTCATGCATAGCCACTGTTGACTTGATATCTACTATTGCCCTTTCTTTACTAGGTGATTCCATGAATAGTGGCACTTCCAATCCTGCCTGTTGGTAATGGTGTAGAAGCAGGACGAACACGTCGGTGTCATCAGAAACAACAGAGATTTGTCGAGCTTCTTCAGCACAGCTCAAGACTTGGTGGACTATGTTTGAAGTGTCTACATACACCAAACTTTTCAGTCTTATACCTAACCATATATAGAAGGTTTTTACAGAGAGAATTGTTTATATATTATTCTTAGCCTGATTTATATGATATTTTATTCCTAAAAACGTGGTGAAAATTGATTTTTTAAAGGCTATTGGCAGTATTTTCTGATTTACTGAATAACTAAACGAGATATCCATAATTCCCTTTGTAAAATACGTTTCATCTAATATGTCAACAAAATGAAAAAATAATTTTGAAACTGGCTTTATCCAATGTTCAGATTTTATTGTTTAAAGTTTATGCTAATCAGTGCATATTTAATTACATCATACCTCATTTGCATATTATAACATTAAATTACAGAAAACTTGTAATACATTTTTTTTTTCATATTCGAGTAAGTAATCAACTTGTGAAGTTTCAATTTTTTTTACCCTAATCACCTGTAGTGTCTCGCCTTATATTTAGCACATTGAACAAAAAAGGGTTAATATACGGAATTGCCCGAGGGATATCACCGGGCACCCTCCTAAATCTTAAAGAGGTACCCCTAGTCTACTAGATTCTACAAAAAAAAAAAACTTTAACCGACAAAACCAGGTCTGACCCCATGGCTGCTGCACTAACCTGGTGGTGTGTTGGTGTGGTTATGGTGCGTATTACGCACTACAGTCCTGCGTCTTTAAAGCCGTGCGGGGGCTTCCAGTAAGTGTTGTTATCCGGGACAGACTCCAGGCAGCAGTGCTTCCGTGTTAGGTAGAAACCAGGAAGACGTTGTTTTTATCACGAAGTACACATTCGGAGTAAGTTGAATGTAATATGTTTATCAGAATTTTAGTTCAGGTTATAAGCGCAGCCTGTCTGCTGTTCGTGTTGTTGTTCATGATGACAATACGGATTGTGCTTCCCTGGTGTTCTTACTTCTCTGGACAAAGTGGGTGAGGTCGAAATGTTCTGAGATTCTTCATCAATGTTGTCATCTCATTTGTAGTCGCGATGAAAGGCGACAGCAACAGCACCGTCACCAAGGTGAACGGCATGGTGGTGGTGACCCAGGTGTTCCCTGTGGCGCAGAGCGCGGGGGGAGATGGACCTGACCCAGACAACGGGGACCCGCACCCTGCGGCGTCCCCGGGTTTTACCCCCGCCAAAGTCTCTGAGATGACGGCCACGTTCCTCCGCGGGGAACCGCAGTCACTCGGGGTGAGACAATTACTTTATAACCATGTTCCTGTTTTACACAGATGTCGACTACCGCAGGCTACAATACAACTATATGCGGGTCAGACTGCGGGTCAGACTGCTGTCGGCCTGATCCGCCGTACGCAGAGAACGTCCACTCCGCCCGATGCGCGCTGCTCGAAGCGCTGCCCCGTCACCTCGCGTCACCTCGCGTCGCGTCACGTCGTGTCGTTTCGCGTCGTTCCGCGTCGCCTTGCCTCGCGTCGCCTCGCCTCGCGTGCTCCGAGTCGACAGGACTTTGGACTCCTTACTTAAACACGATCAGAACCACATGAACCTCCTGCTACGGTGCAACCCGACAGACCTGGTTTAATCTGGTTATTATTTAGTCCACAAATAATATTTCCAAACTATTGACTTTCTGCTATGTTATACACACACACACACACACACACATACACACACACACACACACACACACACACACACACACACATATGTATATAGACAGATCATTATTTGTGTGTGCACATTTGTCCAAGTCCCATGAATTGTGTGTGTGTGTGTGTGTGTGTGTGTGTGTGTGTGTGTGTATGTGTTTGTGTGTGTGTCTCCTCAGATCGCCCAGGTGTTCGTGGGCTTGCTGTGTGTGAGCAGTGCTTTCATTGGCCTCCTGTTACCCAGCAAGATGATCTATCTGTCCCTCCTGACCAGTGTGACTGTAAGATGTGTGTGACTGTAAGATGTGTGTGACTGTAAGATGTGTGTGTGTGCTGCATTGTCTTGGTTTTCTGAAACGCGGTAAAGAGACAGAACACTCTGTTCCCACAGAACAGTGTATATTTAGGTTGATTGTACACAATCTTCAGTACATTTCCATTTGAGAGGATTGTAGATGTCAGATAGCAGTGCTGCTCCAGTACCTCCTGCTGTGCTTGGTGTTTCAGTACCTTGGCTCTGGGGCCGTCGCCATGGCAGCCAGCAGACGGACCAACATCAGTCTGGTAGGTGGAAGGTCGGCTGTCTCTCGCTATGTCGCCACATCACCAGACCTATTGCTAGAGCCACTGGAAGCAGGGATGCGTGTCTGTCCTTCTGAAGGGTGCTGAGCGTGTTGCTGCTGTCTGTAGATCAGAGCCACTCTGGGCCTCCATGTCCTGAGTGCTGTGGTGTCCCTGGCCGCGATGCTGCTGCTGTCCTGGATACTAGCCACCCAAGTGTACCAGAGCCAGCTCTGCAACGGCATCACCAGCCCAGAGGGGAAATGTGCCTCCATGCTGTGGCATCTACAAGTCAGTCGTCCTCATCGCTCCATTGGCTCTCTCACGCCAAGTTTGATTTGTGGAGCCAGTGTCAAGTAGTTCAACAGCTTCAACATGCTGTCTTCTGTCTGCACCTGGTTTTACTTTGTTCAGATCAAAATCTGAAGAATGAATTCTTGAGATAATGTTTATTTTTTTCTACTTTGAACTCCATCTCTGTCCCCTCCAGAACGCTCTGCAATGGGTGTGGGGGCTGGTTCTGGTTCTGACTGCGTTTGAGTTCTGCATCGCCGTGTCCATCTGCGTGTTCTCTGGCCTGGCGCTGGGGCGCAGCAGTCTGTACGACACGGTAGGACTGGCAGTAGGCTCCAGTAGGGCCACCACACGCATGAGTACACCTCATAAAACTCAAGCTACGGCACATGTTTGAATGTGCACTGATTCATTTAATAACTGAGGTGTTGAGTCATTTTGAAGCTGGCATCAAAGATTATTGTAGGAATCTAACATTTCTTTACCATGACAACATTTGACCTTCTGTGTTGACCTTTGACCTGCAGGTGGCGGTCAACAGCCCTTCCTTGTCTGAGAGTACGGTGAAGCTGCTGGGCCATGCTGGGGGACCTCCATAGGCCCGCAGCCCTACTCCGGGTTCAGCTTTAGCCTTTTATGAACAGATTTTATATTCAGATTTTGTGTATTTCTGGGATTCTTAGAGTGGTGTGTTTCTCTCTCCCTGCTCTTCTGCATTGAAATAAACTTTCTTGAATACAGGTGATTAGTCTTTGTGTTCTTTAGTATCCAATAAGGTCTTTATATTTCATTTGGCAGTGTTCCTCCTGCAAACATCAGCTCTTTATCATTTATAAGGCCTGCAACAGGAAGGTGACATTTAACTTAACATTTTGGTTGGAGGACCACCCAAAATGTTAAAGGGATATTCCGCCATTTTTGGAAATAAGCTCATTTTCCACCTTCCCTCGAGCAAAACAATCGATCTTTACCCTTTTACCGTTCATCCAGCCGTTCTGTGAGTCTGGCGGTACAACTTTTAGCTGTAGCTTAGCATAGATCATTGAATCGGATTAGACCATTCGCATCTCGCCCGCTCAGAAGTGACTACGATTTCCGGAATTTTTCCCATTTAAAACTTGTCTCTTCTCAAGTTTGAAAGTGCAATAAGACCGACGGAAAATGAAACGTGGCGATTTTCTAGGCTGATTTTACCCGGAACTATACTCTCATTCTGGCGTAATAATCAAGGAAAGTTGCAAAGGTACCATGGGCGCAGTGATATGACACAGCGCCTCAATAGTCCCTGTAGGCTTCTTCCGGCAATACAACCAACGTGATTACCTGTTATTTCCGGTGGTATACCGGGACTATACTTTGAGGCGCGTCATATCACTTCTAAGCGGGCGAGATGCTAATGGTCTAATGCGATTCAATGATCTATGCTAAGCTACAGCTAAAAGTTGTACCGCCAGACTCACAGAACGGCTGGATGAACGGGAAAAGGGTAAAGATCGATTGTTTTGCTCGAGGGAAGGTGGAAAATGAGCTTATTTCCAAAAATGGCGGAATATCCCTTTAAGAAACATGTTCATACACATGGCAGACATAAGCTCTTGACAACCGCGCACCAACTCAAGCTCAATCTCGCAAAGACTGAGCTTCTGAGGAAAAGACTGCCCTCACAGGGACCTCTCTGTTGAGGGCATCACAGTATGTTCCTCACCGATCACGAGGAAACTTAGCATAATACTCGACAACCAACTGTCCTGCACTGCAAACATCACTGCAGTGACCCAATCCTGTAGATTTGCTCTCTACAACATCTGCAGGACCCGGCCTTTCCTCACGAGGGAAGCGACACAGCTCCTGACCCAGGAGGCAGCTCCTGACCCAAGCAGCTCCTGACCCAAGCAGCTCCTGACCCAGGAGGCAGCTCCTGACCCAGGCAGCTCCTGACCCAAGCAGCTCCTGACCCAGGAGGCAGCTCCTGACCCAAGCAGCTCCTGACCCAGGAGGCAGCTCCTGACCCAAGCAGCTCCTGACCCAGGCAGCTCCTGACCCAGAAGGCAGCTCCTGACCCAAGCAGCTCCTGACCCAGGCAGCTCCTGACCCAGGAGGCAGCTCCTGACCCAGGCAGCTCCTGACCCAAGCAGCTCCTGACCCAAGCAGCTCCTGACCCAGGCAGCTCCTGACCCAGAAGGCAGCTCCTGACCCAAGCAGCTCCTGACCCAGGCAGCTCCTGACCCAGGCAGCTCCTGACCCAGGAGGCAGCTCCTGACCCAGGCAGCTCCTGACCCAGGCAGCTCCTGACCCAAGCAGCTCCTGACCCAGGCAGCTCCTGACCCAGAAGGCAGCTCCTGACCCAAGCAGCTCCTGACCCAGGCAGCTCCTGACCCAGGAGGCAGCTCCTGACCCAGGCAGCTCCTGACCCAG